>CAUYUJ010017937.1:205000-322500 GCA_963575745.1 Prorocentrum cordatum
ATATTGTTGGAAGAGCTTCTTTATGGACGACCATGGCCATCTTACTGACTTTCTTGGGGTCCCCGTGAGGCCCCTTGGGGCACTCTAGGGGCCCTCTTGGGGCTCGTTTGGGGGATCTTGGGGCTGTTTTGGAGCTCATTGGAGAGGTTTGGGAGGTCTTGGGGGTTTCTTGGATTTCCCCCCTTTCGGAGATTCAGAAATGGCCTCTTAGGGCCATCTGGGGCCTCTCTTGTGCGTCTCTTGGGCGCTCTTGGGGCTCTCTTGGGGCGCTCTGAGCCCCTCTTGGGACTCTGTCGGGCCATCTTGAGGCCATCTTGAGGTTCCGGAAGCCCATCGGAACCGAAAAGGCGAGAAGGCAAACCATATTGATGTTCCTTAAGTGTTTGAAGGATGTTAGCCTCGTGGACGGTGCCTTGGGAGGTTCGAAGTGCACTTGGAACCGTCTTGGGGCTGTCTTGGGGCCTTTTGGAGGCATGTCGGATGCTATATTGACTCACCGTCGGCTATTTTGAGCAATCTTAGAGGCCGCCTTGGGCTGCCGACGGCCGTCTTGGAGCAGAACAGGGGAAGGAGGGGGAGAGAACACAAAATTCGTTAAATCACCTACGCCCAGAGGGCTGGTGGGATTTTCACATGCGTGTGTTCTCTCAAGTTGGTTCGTTTGACTTACGCCTGCGTTTGGAACTATATATGTTTTGTCCTCGTCGCCGTGTCCGTGTCCATTTGCGTCTCCGCCACCGTCTCCATATCCGCCTCTGTCTCAGTCGACCTCGTCAAACATTTTGTTACCACATCTCGGCATCCGTCTTGCTATGTTTCTGGACGCTGCAGTCATTGGCTGGCCCTCTTTGTCCAGCACTCCTCGTCATCGTTCTCCGTTGGTGTCCGCGGAGATTGGTACCCCGCAGGTCTGTATTTGCGCTGTGCGAGCAAAGCGCCCGCGTCACGCCATGTCTACAACTCTAAAGCGAGCTGGGGGACACAGGGAGTCGTGTCGGCTCAAGCGGCCGGCCGCCCAAATGTGATTGCGCGTCATTGTGAGGCATACGATTCGCCATCGAGGCGTGCCATCCAGTACTTCCTCATTGTGAGGCAGTACTAGATGGCACGCCCTCCACTACTGGGACTATCGCTACTACGGTACAACAGAACTGGGGCTGGGCTTCGCCTAAGGCGAAGCTGCTGGTTGGGCCTCCCAACCGCTTTCAAACTTGGTAGCGGAGCTGGCCTACGGTGGTCAGCTCAGGCTCTACTCCTCACCATCCACGGCGCTATCTGGTGGACTACAGATATGGTGGAACATCACGGTGCACTGGGCGTGCGCGGAGGAATGTATATAACTACGCAGTATAGCAAAGACACTTGCAGTGACACCTCTGCTTACGCGGAGGCCTCTTACTTTTGTCCTATATCCCTGCGCTGCTACACTCCTGAAGTCCACCCACTTAATCCAATTGGAAACTTCTTCGAAGACGTAATGCATGGAAACATGCGATACGATACGGAGCCGCCTCCACCCCCACGCAAAAAGACCACACATCGGACGCCCCAACCGACTACATCCGACTACGGCCCACGAGGCCATTGGATTTCTGTTATTATTTTTGGGTTCACATGGGTCGCTATCGGGTGTGCGGTAGGCATATGCGTCGCGGAGGCGGCACAAGAACGACCGGCCCTCATTGGGACCCAGCCGGTCAGGTACCTTTTCGCGAATTCGCCCGCGAAGTACATGCCTGGATCAAGGTGACCACAGGCAACATGACGCCCTCCCAGCAAGCTGCAGCCCTGCAGCGAGGTTTGGGAGGTCTCGCACGGACCATAGCCATGAGAGCCCCCCCCATCAGTTATCATCTTTGGCGTTAACCTAGGTGGCCGCCTTACCGACGGCGCCACCTACATCGCGTTCCTCTTAAGCACGAAGTTCGAGAATATAGAAGAGGAGCGCCAATTCAACTCTGGTACACCTCTCATTGGCTTCCGAGCCCATGCGGGAGAACAAATCGACCAGACGTTATCACGCTTCGAGATAGCCCGCTATGAAGCTGAAACGGCAGGCTATAACATTCCTCACTTCCAAATCTTAACAGACATTATATTTGGGGCTCTTGGGGTGGGGACATCGCGCGCGCAGCAACTCCTATCGCCTCTAAACGACCGCGCGCCGAGAGACCAACAACAGTTTGACGCTCCATTCGAACGCATGACGTCATATGCTCTCATTGCTGAGAGAACCCCTGGTAATACTGGTGGTATTTTTCAGCCACGGCCACCGAACCGAGACTTTCCACGTCGAGGCACACGCAGGGCAGCCTGCTAATAACGTCTGGAATGACAACTGAGACCACTACACTACTGGCTCAGGACGGTGGATCGGCCTCGGGGTCGCAAGACTCCTGGGCCAGGTTTCGGGGGCCGCCCCCCCCCCACGCAGGCCGCGACCCTACTGGGTTCAGCGGGGCAACCTGCCGAGTCCGACTTCGACTCCGGCACGGGCACCGATGCGTCTTCGGACGACGAGGTCACGGCCCTTGACTACTCCGATCTGCCTGCATACGTCACGGGAGAGCATCAGGCGCAATGGTTATTTTTGAGGGCACCAAGAACATAAGCGCAGATGGAGGCGATTCATGAAGAGGCCAGTCAGTAAGGTACGGCGCATCGCACGACGAGCACTCAAAAGAGAAGGCATGGGTCGAGGTAAGGGTAAAGGTATGCTTCGGCGATTACACGGCGGAGGCATACTAGCATTCCTAGCACCCCTTACAGGACCACTGCATGAAGATATATTTTCAGATGCAGGCAGGAATCGCAGGCATGCATTTGGAAGGGTAAGGGACGTCGAGGGAACCCGAAGGATGCCAATGGTAAGACTATGGAGTGTAATATGCCATGGCACGCAGCACTTTCGCCGCGAATGCCCTCAAGGCGATGGGAGAGGCAGGGGTCCGTCGATGCATCTGGCTCAAACTGACTCTGACATGCCGTATGTTGACTGGGGGTCTCTGTTAGCCGACCCCGTCGATAGCTCGGCTGCAGTTGTTAACTTCATGGCTGCCAGATATCTGAGTGCCAGTCTGTCCCTCGAGAATTACGCCGACGAGCTAATCGAGGAGGTGTTCAATGGCCACAACGACATCGACCTGGCAGACTGGCTGGGCATACCCATCGCGGGGCAACATACAGATATTGAGTTGGTCGAGAACTTCCACGCGCCCGCCGAAGGAGGTGCCGACATGGCGGGGGCGCCCGCGCATTCAGAAGTCACTATTCCTGTAACAGAAGGGGAAATACAATTGACGCTTTACCCTCGGGCCCTTGGAGACCCGACAAACATGGAATTGAGCGATGATGACCCTTTGCGGGGAAACCCGCGAGACGTTAGTGATCTGTCTGAGCACATTCAATATCAGCTTGGAAAGATTTCAATGCACATTCGTCGCTTCTGACCGCTCTATGAGCCGCCAGGGACGATCGGTAAGCGACCAGGCCCGGAGGAAAAGGTACAGCGCCGATGATGACGACGAAAAATGGGAAGATGACGCTCGTCTGGCACGCCGCGTCGGTTTCCCAGTCGTCACCCACTCGCGCGCGCGCTCCAGTGGCGCTCGCTCTAGCGGCCTTCAGCGTCCTCATCCTCCTGGCGCGGGGGCTCCAAAGACCCCTCCACGGCGGACCAATAGACCTGGCGCCCCCCCGAGGAGGGAGCGTTTGCGGGGGCGCCCGCCTCGAGAAGATCAACCGCAAGAAGAGTATCCAGAGGGCGGAATACGGCGCCTCGTCGGCTACGCGGAAGCTGGAAATGCCCGTCAGCACATGCCCCCAGATACGATGCGATATTGGTTACAAGTGTTGGACTGAGCGCCATATTCGCCACTGGCATTCTCTTCGCAATATCAAACGATATGAAGATGGCAAGATCATTTGCCCAACAAGGACAGGACCGGTCAAACCGCACGAGAAGATTGTCAAGCGCGACCTCAAGAGAGCCATCGTCGAGGAACGGAAGCTCTACAGAGGCGTTTGTTGCTCATGCCCCGAATGCGCCGACCACGGGCCTGGCTGCCCCATGAAACGCCCATCAAGAAGCCCGAACTTTAAGAGGGCACCGCGGGTCTGGCCTCATGGCGATGGTCGGGGTTGCTGCACCGATCCTCACTCAACGCCATGCAAGGAGCAGTTGACGGGAAAAAGACTACGAGGAAGCTACGCCCGAAGAACTATCCCGGTCTATCACTTGATGGAACAACCTCACAACCCTTTACTATTCGAAGAAGTTTAATCGCGATTGGCACGCGGGGAAACCTGGTTCGCCCAAATCAGAAGAAGACGATCAACAAGGAGCTGATGAAGACAAAGTTGATGCGATGGCTGAAGAGGTAGACCCCACGGAAGCGGCTCCTGCAGGGCACGCCTCGGAGGATTCCGACGCGCACCCCCTTGCAATTGACGTCGCGTGCGATACGGGCACCCCCTATAGATCTTGAGTGCGCCGTCGCAGAAGAAATGGATCTTTCTCAAGGAAGAAGGGTCGCTTACCGCGCCAGATCTGGGGGATGGGCAAGGGCTACTGTTGACCAAAGGCTTAGCGTTGCTAACTATAACCTGTCCATCAGAGGCCACCATCGGGAATACGGCACTCACAACGCCTGACGGCATAGACTTGAACCCTGGCAGGGATGGGCACCGGCAGGGGCAACGGCTAAGGCAGCTCCCAAGCCGAAGCCAGATCCGCCTATTGATATTTCTCCATCTTCGGTTTCGTCGAGTCCGTCTAAGTCGCTCGGACCTGATCAGCTCAGACCACCGCCCAAACTGAAGAAGAGGAAGAGCCCAGATGATCCTAACCCTGGAGACAGCAAGCAGCAACGACCTGCGGGGCAACCTGCTGATCGACGTCGATCCAGAGGACCAGCGGTGGCTGCCGCAGCAGCTGCGCGTCAAGGCACCAGCGCTCCTACTCCGAAGGACCCTGTACCACGTCGCGGCCCTACACTGGGTCGGACGCACAGGACTGGCTGGATGCCGACACTGGAGGGGTCATCATGGGATGCGTCTGCTACGCGGCGTGGCACCGACAAGACGTCATTGGAAACCGCATCACAGGCATCAGGGGCAGTTCCTAAAGATAGGACAGCCGAGTACTACAACATGCAGGAGAAGAAACGCCAGGACTTTGACACCAGCACCCCGCCAGGGACTCCTCGGATGCCCAGGGGAACAGCAGGCGCTGCCGCATCATCGGCAGGCGCTCGTGCACCCGCAGCATCGGCGACAGCCCAGAGCTCAGCGGGGCAACCTGCTCAGAGTTCTGCGGGGCAACCTGCTCTCACTTTGGAAGTGCCCGTTGAGTGCCAACAGTATTGGGGCCATCTACGCATTTCAAATCGCACGAAGATCAACGCGGCATATCACCCCAATTATGGTGGCGGGTCTGATCGATACATTGCGATGAAGTGCGTGGTTGAGGATGCTGCCGCCCTTGCCGATAGGGACGCTCATGCGCGCCAAATCGCACGTAATATTTTGCGCAAGCGCCCGGCGCTCACGGATCATTCGGAGAAGGACGGCCTGATTGGGATCTTTAACGCAGATAACATTAAAGGCCAAAGGTTGAGCCATGAGGAGCAGCGCCACTGCTCCGAGTGGCTCACAACTGCTCTTCGCCATCAACCATTTCATAACAACCATCTCTCTGATAGGTTTCTGCGAGCAGTACCGTCTTTCGATGAATTCGATTGATGGGTTGAGCTCTCAGAGCTGCTCAACCATTGGCCACCTGAAGGATATGATAGTCATCATCGCAAACATCTTCAGACTGTACGCCGGCATCTCAGGAACCGTCATTGGGCATGCCAAGCGCTAGTTGTGCTGGACTTGACTGGCATGGTCGACAACACTGGGGTGCAGGAAAACAGGCTACAGGTCAGGAGGTGCCAGTACGCCTCTGAGGCACACGAGACGTACATCACCCGCCCAAGCAATGGACACAGTAGTCCTGGGATTAAGTGCCCTGAATCATTGTATATGAGAATCACATATTTGATTGTTCCAGGTGCACCTTGTTATTTTATCCGTGGCACCCAGTGGGAACGCATCCCGAAAATTCTCAGCATCGGACTGTCATGCCGCGCCGACGACACCTTCAAGAAAAGAGGCAGACAGTTTGTTCATGCTTGCCCATATTTACCAGGCGACAGCAGAATCCAGTCCGGCCTGCGCGTCGACTCCGCGGTATTGGTTATGGCTAGTTTGAAGAACCCGCTTCGGGACAATATGCCGATTTGGTGCTCAGCAAATGATATCATCATGTCGGCAGGCCGGAACGGCAGAATTTTTCCGACTCACATCGTCCAGTTTATCGGCATTTTGCCCAACGACCATTGCAGGCACAACCGCGTGGGACACGCATGGGTCAATCCCTTGTACCTGCGGGACAACGATCAGAAGAATCCGAGCAGTGGTCTTTCGATCGAAGACATGTACGAATTTCGGAATGATGCATCATCGTTGAAATATTTGTTTACCCCAAAGACCCCCTACAATTTGAAGTGCCCCGAACCGACGCCCACTCAGGACGCCGAACCAGTCCTGCAAACTCACAAAAAGAGGCCCCGAACACGCCCCAAGTGGCACCCCGAAAGAGCCCGAATAAGCAACAGCCTTCGATTTCCATTCGGAAAACTGATATTTTTGGCGTGTTCGCCTTTTGGGCTTCCACTGCGTCCAAAACGGCCCAGGAGGCACCCAAGCCGGTCGAGGATGCCCCCGAGAGGGCTCCAAGACGGCCCATGAGGGGGGCAAAAAGGCCCCCAAGGCGCCCAAACCGCCCAAGAACGCCCCAAATCGGCGCCCAAGACGGGGACGAGGAACCGAAAATGCGAGCCATGTGGCCCAAGAGGCCCCCAGGAGACCCCAAGAGGCTCCGAGAAACGCCCAAGAAACCTTGGGAGGTCCCCAAGAGACTTGCAAAACTACCAAAAGAGGCCCCGAAGACGCCCCAAGTGAAGTGGCCCCCCGAGAGAGCCCCAATAAGCAAACATCGCCGTTTTCCGATCGGAAAACTGATATTTTTGGCGTGTTCGCCTTCTGGGCTTCCGCTGCGCCCAAGACGGCCCAAGAGGCACCCAAGCCGGTCAAGGATACCCCCAATAGGTTTCCAAGACAGCCCACGAAGGGGGCCAAGGCGGCCCCCGAGGCGCCCAAACCGCCCAAGAACGCCCCAAGTCGGCGCCCAACACGTGAGCGAGGAACCGAAGATTCGAGCGTTTTGGTCCAAGAGGCCCCTAGGAGACCCCAAGAGGCTCCAAGAAGCGCCCAAGAAGCCCCAAGAGGCCTCCAAGAGACCCAGAAAACAAAAAAACAACAAAACAAAAAAACAAAAAACAAAAAAAACTAGAGGCCCCGAAACAGCCCCCCAATGGGCCCCCCAAAACAACCCAAAAGAGCCCCAGGGCGCGCCCAACAGGGTCGACCAGAGAGCTGGTCCGACCTTCCACAGTCTACACAGGGTCCGTCCCTGGCGGTGCCTCAAGCAGGTGTTGCCAGTGGAGTCCTCCCTTGCAGAATGTTTTTGGTCAGCCGTTCGACCTGTTGCAGTCAGGAGGAGGAGGAGGAGGAGGAGGAGGAGGAGGAGGAGGAGGAGGAGGAGGAGGGGGTCAGGATGGGAGGGGCGGAGTAAGCCGGACGCGAGGAGTGGGCCGCTCCTCGGGCGCGTTCTGACGTGGATTCCGCGGCGGATCTAGTCGTGGAGCCGAGGGCCCTCCCCCGAGGGCCAAGAAACGTCCAAAATCCGCCTCCTCCTCCTCCTCCTGCTCCTCCTCCCCCTCCTCCCTCCTCCTCCCCTTCCTCCGTCTCCCCCTCCCTGCATCCCACCTCCACACGGCAATCCGTGCACGCGGGGGGGGGGTCGTTTTCTTGCAACCCTCCTTCACGCGGCACTCAGAGAGAGAGAGAGAGAGAGAGAGACAAAGGTTTCTTCTCATTGCGCAGTTCTCCTCCACGCGAGAAAAAAGTGTACGAGGGGTAATGTCTCTTTGCGTTCCTCCGCCACGCGGCAATCAGTACACGAGAGGGATTTCATGTTTCTGCAACCCTCCTTCACGCGGCATTCAGCGTGCGAGAGGCTTTGTTTCACTGCGCAGTCCTCCTCCACGCGACACAAATGCGTACGAGGAGGACTTCGTTTTTCTGCATCCCTCCTCCACGCGGCAACCTGTGTACGAGAGGTATTTGCCATTCTGCAGCCATCCTCCACACGACAACTCGCGCACGAGAGGCGCAGTCAGCATGTCGTTATGCAGCCCCCTTCACGCGGGAATTCGTGTATGAGAGGGACTTCGTCATTCAGCAGCCTTCCTCCACGCGGCAATCCTTGAAACATAATGATTCTGTCGTTCTGCAACCGTCTTGGGCTCCTCAACGAGCCCTCTTGGGGCGCTCTGTGGAGCCATTTGGGGTCCCTCTCGGAGGCCTGAGGGCCCTCTTGGAACCATCTTGAAGGCCATCGATCAGGCAGGGGGTGATGCCCCAATCGGGATCTGAAAAATCACTTCTTGGGCCGCTTTTGGGCAACTCTTGAGGCGGTCTTTTCTGCTCTCGGAGCTGTATTTCGCTCCTGCTGGATCCCTTCGGGGGCCGATTTGGGCCCATCTTGGAGCTGCCTTCTGGCCTTCAGAAACGATCAGAATCGACATTGGGAGGAGGCAAACATCATAATGTTCCGAACGCTTCGGAAGGAGCTTGATTTCTTCGAAGTTTCCCTGGGGTGCTGGGATGGCACTTTGGGCCGTCTGGGGGCGGTATTGAAGGCTTCGGGGAGGCGTGTTGGAGAAATCTTGAACCAGTTTGGCACACTTTGAACGATCTTTGAGGCCCATCTTTGGGCTCGTGGGGGCCTTCTTGGAACCTTCTGGGGCCATCCTTGACGCTCGAACGGCCCGCCGAACGCCCTCGTCCAGGGGAAGGGTGTAGGGGTAGGGGGTAGGGGAAGGCCCCCGCCCCGAAAGGGATGAGGGGAGGGCCGTTGGGACTCTTCTTCATCCCTCCTCGTTCGGTTGACTCGGCTGGTCCCACTTCGGCCTCATCCTCCGTCGTCTCGGGCGTCTTCCCCATTGCTTATGGTGTTGGTGATGCCGCGGCTGATGTTGCTCGGGGCCTTCGGTTCCCTGGTTGTCTGAAGCAGACTGCCACTCACATGAGCATCATGCCACCCTGCTGTCCAGCAGCACAATCTGGCATTCAGACGCTGCCCGGGTCTGAGGTTGAACCTGAGCGTGCGCGAAGCGCGCGCGATGGTTCTATATATACATATATGCATATATAAAGAAATCCATATAAATAAGAATGGGTAGGGGGTCCCAGGCCCTCCAAAGTGCACTGCTTTATCTTTCGGTCGTTTCGGGCCCGGCGGGGGGCGCCCAAAACGTCAAGGCGGCCGAGAGACGTCCAAGAGAGCGCCAAGATGGCCCAAGAGCGCTCCAAGAGAGCCCAAGACCGCGCAAAAGCGTTTCAAAATTGGTCCAACATGGCTTGAAGACAGCCAAAGAGGGCTTCAAAACGGCCAATATGCTCTCAAAAGGACTCCCACGAGGCACTCAGAAGGCGAAACAAGTAGGTTTGTCTATGGTGTTTGAATGCTTTTCGTGTTCCCGCTGTTTCGTGCTTCCGATGATCCAAGACAGCCCACGAGGCCCCAGAAATCAGCTCAACACGGCCCAGGATGGCGCCACGACGGCGCAAGAGAGCCCCAAGACGGCCCACGAGCGCCCCAAGACGGCCCACGAGGCGCCCAAGTTCGCCCAAGAGGCCCCAAGACGGCCCCAAGAGGGGCCCAAGAGGGGGAACACGAACCGACCATTCGAGCCTTCCGCCCCAAGAGGCTTCCAGGAGGCCCCAAGAGGCCCCCAACAGAGCCCTAGAGGCCCCAGGGCCCACGAGGCCCTAAAGGGGTCCAAAAAGACGCCCCACGAGCACCCCAAACGGCCCCCAAGAGGCCTCCAAAATTGCCTTCAAGTGGCCCCTGGGAAGCCTCCCACGAATCCCAAACGAACTTACAAGGGGCCTCTAACCCACAACACAGGCACGGTGGCGGAATGGGCCGAAGGCCACTATCGAGAACGTGAACCGAGAACCCGAGATCTTCGCCCCAGGAGACCGCCAGGAGGGGTCAAGAGGTCCCCAAGAAGCTTGGCGACAGATCACCAGTCGGCCAGTCGATGAGAGCGGAGGAGGAGGCATGAGGAAGAGGCGGGAGGCAACAGAGATTGTTGATGTCATCATTCATGACCGCCTTGTTGTCTCAATGCGGTCAGCACTCGACCAGCTAGAAGCTAAGCGCGCGCGAAGCGCGCGCGATGGTTCTAGTTGGGGAATATTCGGGCTTCCTGGGTGGCCGCAAGATCACCGCCATCACCAAAAACTAGGGTCATCCTCCCACGGTGGAGGCAGCCCCCTGTGTTGGTGTTGGTGCCCACTTCCCAGCCTCCAGAAGAGGGAGGAGGGAGATGCCGCGGTGCCCCTTTGAGAGCAGCGTGTAGGACGGGCGAGTGGCACAGGCCGGCCGCCGCCACGAAGTGGAAGGAGGACCCGAGGGTGCGCCAACGAGGTTGCAGTGCGCGCTCCTGTTCTCAGCCCCCGCCCCATAAGTTCTGCCACGTGTCCCCTTCATCTGCGAGAAGCGCCCCCTCGAACGACGAGCGCCCGGTGGGCGAGCCTCTCGGGCGAGGCCCCGCTGTGAAGGGATCCACCTCTATCATTCTAGCTGCCGGTGTTGCAGGGTTGTCTAGGCGAGTGCGCGCGGCACCGAGCTTGCTGTGCTGTGGGACATCAAGTGCAAGCATGTCCAAGGCGGAACGCACGGTCCAGTCGACGGGCACGTGTTGATGGTGCGACAGGGGGATGGGTTGTTCTTCGAGACGAGGGGCGAGGAAAATTGAGGAGCAGGAGGGGGACGAGGGATGATGGGGAGGAGGGACGACCAGGAGAAGCACGAGGGAGGAGGAGAATCAGCACGCGGAGATGAACGGAGGAAACGGGAGACGAGAGGACGGAGGAAGAGTGGGCAGACGGGCGGAGGAGGCCGGCAAGAGGAGCGCGGCGCGCTTTAGCGACGGGAGGACAGGGGCTGCGCACGGGCAGGGCCCCGGCGGAGTCCCCGCGCGGCGCTCCGACGACGGGACCACTCTGACTGCCCACGGCCAAGTTTTGGGACCGGCGACAGAAGCGTGCTCACACATTCTGCGAGTCTGAATGTGAGTGGCCCTGGGGGTCCGGTGAGTCCGAGTGCGATTGAGTTTGAGCGTGAGTGGGTCTGGGTGTGGATGCGTCTGCGTGTGAGTGGGCCCGGGTATGAGCGGGTCTGAGTGGGTCTGAGGAGACGCATGTAGGCGGAGAAGGGGGAAGGAGGAGGAAAGATGACCAGCGAGGAGTAGGATCTTCAACCAAAGCGGGGCGCCCGATGCCCCAGGTGACGCATGAATCGTTGCAGGTGCTCGATTTGGAGGGCAACCTCGTGGAGGACGCGCGGGCGCACGCGCTGCGCAGTCTTTCGCGGCGGGTGGTGGTCGTTGAGAGCTGGTGCCTGGGTCCTGCGCCGAGGCTGGCACATCCTTGGAACGGGGAGAGTATCCAGCGGTTTTCGGCCCATCGGGCCCTGCCTGGATTGTGGAGCACGGCGAGTGCGTGTTGGGAGGCCTGGTTGAGAATACCGCGTGCTCCCTGGATGTCGGCCACTTCGGGGATTGCGGAGGGAAGATCCTGCCACCGCCCAGACTTCACAGCACCTTGGGTGCAACAGTGGTGGTGGGCCTTTGTTTTCTCGCACACCTAATTCACAGTACTTCGCGCACAGAGTAGTATCGGACTCTTGGCATCCGCTACGTCGCACAGCTGTTCAACCACGCAGCTCCTCGCCCCTTTGCTCACGGCAGGGTTTTTGTTTCAAGGGAAGGTGTGGACGTCCTTCTATTTGTACTTTTTCCCGCTTCCCTCTCATCCGAGCGCACACGTCTGTGAGGTTGGACACCGCCTTCCTACCCCAGTCAGCGGGGGGGTCAGAGGCTCTGCAGACCTCTGCGTATCTTGGCACTGCCGCACGCCCCACGCTTACGACACCACCAGGGTTCACAAGCACAAGACATCTCATGACTCCTGTGGATTTGGTGGGGCACTGCGAGGCAAGCCAATCCAGCGTTCCCAACTCCTCGGTTGGGCGCCCTCGACCACGCCGTGTGGACCCACCTGCAGCACTTTACGCTGGGCCCTGGAAGCACGACTGCGGGCCACGCGATCAGCATGGGAGGAGGCCACACAAAGAGATGGCGTTTGAATTGCCATTTCTATGAGGCGTTTCTTCAACCGAATTGCCCTATTAGCAATATGACAACCTTGCTAGATGACATGCTGGGGAAGCCTAGCACGACGGGCTCCATCCCCTGCGCACTCATCAGCCGCCTGATTTGCGGTAAAGTCCCCAACATCACCTTTTTGGAGGTGGGGCTTTACTTTTCTAAAGTGGCATTCCTCTGGATAGCTGTTATGAGCCTGCCAGAAACCCAGCCAGGCCGCTAACTTGGGTTCGTGCTTCGAGCTGGGCCCGCGTCGAAATCCATCGATCACGCTGTGATAATCTAGCACGAAGTGGCACTCACCACTTGTATGCTTTACAGCCACAGTTATGCCTACAAGCTCAGCTAACAGGACAGCCTGGATCCTGGCAGGGTGCCATGCGCTCTATCCCTAACCACGTCTCCTTGAACCATAGCGCAGCCCCAGCCGCAGTGGCGGAGGCGCTTGTCATCAGTGCAGTTCTCCCCACTCCCGTCCGACCCGATCCGGTCATCATGGTCAATGTGCACGCGCCTTGCAGCCCGAAAGGCGCCTTCAAAATAGGCCTCGCCTTCTGGTCATGCGTTTACAAGGTCGTGGACCCACCGAACTAGGACAGACCTCGCAGCCAAGAACAAGGAAACTAGCGTGATGTTCCCAGGCTTCCTTGACGAGGGGAAGGTCCTCAGGAGCTTAAGGAGGACTGCTGCAAGAACATCCCCACATCTGGTGAAATGGGTCCTCCTCCGCCCCGCACCGACTGCAGCACCTCTCCCGGGAACCGACTGGGGCCTGGGGAGCGCGCCTCGTGGCTGACCACAGGGCGCCACTGGCCACCAACTCGAGGACAGCCGTCAAATTGGCCTCCCCTTTGGACCTCGACCTCCCGAGGTGGTGGCGGAGGGGGGTGAGGTCACAACCGAATTCCAATCCTGCTCCACAAGAGTGTTGAGACGCGTGCTGCTCCCAAACGTTTTGCTCCAAAGCGCCCTCCACCCGACAACACACGCAGCCTCCATCCCTGAGTGTTGCCTCTGGCAGGCTCAAGGTAAAAAGGTGTGCGCTGATCAGTGCCAGGCTCAGGGGCGAGGAAGTACACCTGTCCATCATCATCTAGCCACTTGAACGGGCTCTCAGGGACCCAGTCAAGCTGGATGAGCATAGCAATGAGGATGTCCAGAGATCCCTTCACTTTACACCAAGGTGAGTTAGCACTACTTGAGATAGTCTCTTTGCAACGCTTCCGAGCATTCTGCAAACACGGAGTGGCCCAGCCCACCTCCAGCTTTGACCAAGTCAAGGCGGCCAAACACCAGCGGGACATCACATTGCGTAACACCTAAGTTGAGCGCAGTTGTTGCACAACCCCCGTGTCTCTGCACACCGCTCGTCGCAGCAATCTGGCTCATCTTGTGCAAAGTGGTTGGGGCAGCTCCCTGCCCTGCTATTCCCCAGGACGCCTGAGGCTTATAACCTGCACGAGCTAGGCGCGTGGCTTTAAGGGTTGCCTTGATGAGGCTTTTGATGCGACATGCTCGGGCAGTGGTTTTCTCAAGCTTGCCGTGGACAGTGGTCGTGCTACGCCGTCTACTGTAGAAATCGATCCCTAGGTCCGTGCATGCTGTGACAAATTTGAGGGCTATCCCGCACTTCTCCTGCACTCCTGCGGCAATCTGCTGAATGAGATTTGGTTGGTTAGCTAGCAGAACAGTCTTGCCCGAGATGTTCAGCTCCTGCCAGAGGCTTGTCAGAAATTTCCCCATCTGTTATGTTTCTTCTTCACTGCTGCCTGCATACCTCCTTCTAGCTGCCCGTCCTCGTCCTGCTCTGGCTGCGCTTCTGCCTGTGGCTGCCCCCCGAGCGTGGTGTACCAGTGTGCCCATCGCGTTCCGCCATGCAAACTGTCACTCGGCCATTCCGAAAACTTGCCTGTTGAGTACTCAAGCCGATTTGCCAGTTTTATCCGACGTCTTTTCGCAGCATTCGGGGCCTCCTTGCACCCATCCTTGGCCTCGGCCGAAAAACGGTCCAGGTTCAGCAAACGCACGGCTTGCTGCATCTGCTGCAGATCGGCCTCCCCGCATAGTTGTTGCTCCTCGGCCACCTCAACTTCCTCAGCCTCCTCACCCTCCTCAGTTGCTGGGGCTGGTGGAGCTGCTGGCGGCCGCAGGTCGCCGGGCCCCGGCGAGGCCATCATGAGGTAGTCGGGACGGGGTGAAGTGCGGATCAACCAGCCAGTCAACTACAGTGCGGACCAAAGACGTTCGCGTGTCAGCCTTGCGTGGACTACCTCGTGGAGATACAGCGCGTGCTCCAGTTGTGGGTGCCACCCTAATAATGACGTCCAAGAATCATGCCCCTGTCTGCTCACGCACGTTGTTTCTGCTGCTGGACTGAAGGGCATGTACCGGGTCTGAAGCTGAGGCGAACATTCTACTCCTAGCTGCGAGTGCTGCTGGGGAGGCCCTGCTTCTACCAGATGATGTGAAAGTGCGTTTCATCGATCCCATGGCAAGTCTGGCCCGTAGGTTCCTATGAAGAGTCTGGGGACTGGTGTCAGCTGCTGGACCTGATCCCAGGCCTCCCCGTCAATGGAGCCGATGATCCCAAGATGAGGTTATGCCCAGGGGCCGCCCACATCCCAAGACAGTTTGACTGAGCCGACCAGGGCATTAGATATCAGTGCAAAGTCAATAATGCGACGACCTCCTCCCCCATCGCTGAGATCCGAAGGTACTACCACACTGGCCTCCAGAAACTTATCAAATCCCAATGCCAACACTTCCAGAGGACTCACATCTCAATCAGCAGTCGAGATAAATGAATGTCCCTCAGTGCGAAGTTCGTAGAAAACCTCCTCCAAGAGGTCGACGTTGGAGCCGGCGAGGTCGACCCCCTCCGCCAGGTAAGCCGCGACGCACAACACGGATCTTTCACGAGTTTTGAGCAGGCGCGTTGCCCATTGCACCTAGCAGGCTGCAGCCGGGCGTACAGGAAACCCTCGCTGCAGTCGAGCTGGGGTTGAGTGGAGGCGGGAGCGACAGCAAACCCAACCCCCTCCATGCCAATGGGGTCCCCCCAACTCCGTGAGTTGGGCTGGTCTCGCTTCCGTCTTCCAGCCAGCCTTGGACAGCTTGGCTAGAGCAGCATGCAACTTTTCGGTTCGAAGATGGGTCTCCTCTGCCATGGAAATATCCACCTTCCGGAGGTGCCCCTGAAGATACGCGATACCTACTTGAGTCCACGCCGTGACGTTGGCAAAGTAGAACTGCACCTCACGCACGTCACGGCACGACCCCCGGAGCGCGCAGAGCGTGCCACACGTGCCGTGCTAAACGCGTCTTGCTTCGTGAGTTGTTCCTCCGCCGCCTCCTTCATTGCCCGTGCCCGCTGCTCCTCCTCCTCCGCCAGCACTGCAAGTGCCACCAGGCGCCGCCGAGGCAGTGGACGCCGTCCCGCTGGCGGGGGGAGGGGGCTGCTGCTGCTGCTGCTGCTGCTGCTGCTGCTGCTGCTGTTGTTGTTGCTGCTGCTGTTGGGGGGGCCGGGCCGCAGTTGGCTTCGCAGGTGGGGGCTCTCCTCGTCCCTCCTGCCGCCTCTTGCCAGCCCATCCCATCCTCTCCACCTGCTCCTCACGCTTAGACTTAAGGTCCTGCTCTTCACGCGCCTCCGCCTCCTTCCTATCTCTCTCCGGCGCGTTCATCGAGGCCTGAGAGACAGCCACCCACTTCCAGAGAGTCAATGTGACCCTCCAAGAATAGTTTGGGCGTGTTTGGGCTACCCCCTCGTGAAGAATGAAAACGGACGGCGCTCGAATACTCCTCATCTAGTCCATCGAGTTCTTGGACCAATCTCTCGACTGTCCCCTCCTGCGCGGAGACCTTCTGGCGGAGCCCATCGAACTTCGACATACTTGCCTCAAGCCTTTCGGTACATTGCTGAACCTTGGGCTACACTGGCTGCGGCTTGACTGGGCTAAAGTGTGGGTGGGGACTCCACGCGCGCTGCAATTCCGAGCGGTACTAAGAGGAGAAAGGCTGTGTTGCCAGCCTCGTCGGCCAGCTGAACAAGAGTTCGATGCTCCCCAGTATTGAGAGTACCCGAAGAAAGCGAACTCCCACGAAGGGCCCATCTGGTACCCGCCGCTCCTCCCCTCTCCCCCTGCAATTCGGGCCGCAACGGGACCTCGGAGCGACCGTCCCTCCAGGCCCCCCCCTCGAAAGGGCAGGAGGGGGGGGGGGGGGGATTTCTGTCCAACTCTTCTCGCAGTGCACACCAAGTCCAGAGTGCGAGGTTCTTCGTACACCCGCAGTTGGAACAAGTCCAACATCCTGCTTTGTTGACGTACCTCGAGCCGCCACAGGATACCCACTGATACATGGGGCCTGCCGCTGAGGGGTTGGGCGCGTCGTGGGTCTCAGACTACTGGTGAGGTCGCGAACCTCAGGCCACAAAGGCCTCGCGAGGACAAAACTGAACAAGCCTCAGTCGCTCGTTCGAGGTTGGAAGTTCAGATGACGGTCCCTTGAGCCAAAACCGCTACGGGCTTCCCTCTCCTCCTCCTCCTCCTCCTCCTCCTCCTCCTCCTCCTCCTCCTCCTTGTCATCGTCCTCTACCTTGTCCTCTACCTAGTCCTCTACCTCCTCTTCCTCCTCATCCGTCCCAACCCTCCTCATCCTCCTCCTCCTCCTCCTCCGCCCTCGTTGAGACCCCGCAGGTGTCCCGAAAGTTCGCACCCTGCAGTCTCATGGCGCTGCATGGAGTCATGGCGGCCGTTTTCCAAAGTGGAGTTGCTGCTTGCGACTTCCAAGGGGTGGGGGGGCGCTTGCTATAATGAAAAAGGAAGACCTGCAGGGGCGTATGAGGAAGAGATTTTGGGCGGGAGGGTGAAGTGCAGCATCGTTGATACATATTTGGTTTACGCTGGTCCTCCTCCTCATCCTTCTCGTCCTCGTCCTCGTCCCCCTCCCTGTCGGGGGCCCGCAGAAGTACCTAAAGCTCTTCCCATGCAGCTTCAATGGGTTGCACGGATCCATAGCGGCTCTTTTTGAGTATGGATTTGTCGCTGGAGGCTTTCAGAGGGGGGGGGCGCTTTCTATAGTGAAAAGGAAGACCTGCAGGGGCGTATGAGGAAGGGACTTGGGACGGGAGGGTGTATTCCAGCATCGTTCATGCATCTTTCATTTACGCTGGTCATTATCCTCCTCTTCCCCCCTCCTCCTCCTTCCCCTCCTCTTTCCTCCTTCCTCCTCCTTCCTTCCTCATTGGGACCCCGCGGACGTCCCAACAGTTTGTCTCGTCACGTTGCCCCCATCGAGCTCGCGCCGCTCGCGGCCGCCGCGCGCCGCGGAGGACTTCTCCGAGGTGCAGAGCCTCGAGGCCGTCACAAGCCTCCGGGAGCTCAACCTCAGCCTCAACCCGCTCTGGAAGGGCGCCGGGGTCTCGAGGACAGTTCTGCAGCGGCGGCGGAGGGGGAAGCTTCGACCAAAAAACAAACAAACGACACCACCCCACCTACTACGGCGCTCCATACTGCGCTACGGCCCATCGGGGGCCGTAGCGTATACCACGCAAAAAGCCCACGCCTGATCTTGTGGTATGCGCGATGCCCCGTGGGGCCGTAGCTGGGGTGATGTCGTTTGTTTTCTGGTCCAAACATGAAGGCGGAGGGAGGGGGGGGGGACGAGGACAGCTGTGCGGTGGCCGATCAGGAGGGACACTGAGGCGCAGGGAGAATGAAAATGACACATTGCGCCCGCCACCCCTGCCCACGGTGAAGCCGAGCCCGATGACGAAGCACATGAAGGTGAGCACGATGCTCATGGAGGCGGAGGGAGGCAGCGAGCGAGGGAATGAGGACGAGGACAGTTCATGGGGGGAGGAAGCGAGCGAGGAAGGAACAGCTACACGGACGGAGAGCTCCTCGTTATCAATTTTGGCTTATTTCGCCGGGCTCGTGCCAGTTGCAGAATTCGAGGCCGAACGCGTACGAGCACGCAGTTCTGCAGCTGATCGGGAGTTCTTTAAATAGAGGTTGTGGCGTAAGTGTTTGCCGTGGCGCCGTGGTGGCCCTCCAGACGACGGGCGAGGAGGGCATCCAAACGGCTACTTGGATTCAGCCCATCAGGTTGCTCCGACTACGTCCGCCCCGTGCGACTCTGAGGGGCATTCCCTATCGCCTGTCCTTATAACACGAGCGCCCAGGAGGGCACGCACAATGCGAACATCGAACTGGGATCGGGTGTAGAGTTACCAGTACTTAACTGCCATCCCCCTCTTCCGCGTTCCCCCGTTCCCTTGCCTACTTTCGCGTTCCTCCTTCTGATTCCCTCCTCCCTTTTCCTCTCTTCTCCTTCTCCTTCTCCTCCTCCTCCTCCTCATCATCATCATCATCATCATCCTCCTCATCCTCATCCCTCCTCCTCATCCTTCGTGCTCCTCCTCCTCCGCCTCCTCCTCCCCAGCTACGTGCGTTCATCATCTTTTACATTCGATAGTTGTTCTCAGACCAGCCGCTCCAGCGATCGTTCCAGACGTCAACGCAAGAGAGCGAAGCATGCTACTGCAACAAGAACCAGAGATTACACGCACACGCAAGGCTCGTTGTGCGCCATGAGAGGATGCAGAGAACATGGTGCAGCAATGCATCAACACGTTCAGGAAAATCGTCGTCTCCGCCCTCCTCGAGCCCTGGCGACTCCCCTCCGCATCCCCCCGTCCCTCATCTCTTCTCCGCCCTCCCTCCGTCTTCCCCGTCCTCTGCCCACCCTCCCCGTGCTCCTCCTCCTCCCCCTCCCCTCCCCCAACTTCACTGGTTGCGGGGACGACACCCCCACCGGCTCTCACGGGGGCGGCCCTCCTGGGCGGATGTCTCTCCTTTCCCTCCCTCGCTCCCCCCGTGCTCGTCCTCCCTCCCGCTTCCTTCCCCAGACATGCGATGTCCTGGTTTGTTCAACGCGGGGTCCCCCAGAAGTCCCGACCCTTTTCCCAGGACGAGTGTTCCATCCCGAGCAGTTTTTGTCACGGTCCCCCGACCCTGTGAGGCCTCCTGGAGGCCGAACATGGCCAAAAGCCTCCCTCCGTGATTTCTTGAACGACGAGGGCATGTCTGGGCCCGCCTCCCCCTCGTCCCCGACCCCCCCCCGCCGTCCCGCGCCCCTCCCCCGTCGTCCTGCCTCCCGCTCACCACATTGCCCCCCTTCCCCTCCGTCCATCCCACGGCCCGCCCGCCTTCCCTCCCCCCCTGCTCCGGCTCGTCCTCCCTCCCGCCTTCCCCTCGCTACCCCTCGGCCCCCTCGCTATCCCTCGGCCCCTCCCACCCCCCCATCGGCCCTCCCGCGCCCCCCCTCCCCCTGCCGCGGCCCAGGGACCGCGTGCTGCAGGCCCTGCCGCGGCTCGAGGCGCGCGCCGGGCCGGGCGGGATCCGCGTGTTCTGCGCTCGTGGCACTCGGACTCGAGTTCGTCGCTGTCGCGGGAAGAGGAGGAGGAGGAGGAGGAGGAGGAGGAGGAGGAGGAAAAGAGGAGGAGGAGGAGGAGGAAGAAGAAAAGGAGGAGGAGGAAACGAGGAGGAGGAGGAGGAGGAGGAGGAGGAGGAAAAGAGGAGGACCACCTCCTCCTCCTGCTCCTCCTCCTCCCCCTCATCATCCTCCTCGTTCCTTCCTCCCTCCGTTCCTTCCTTCCTCCGTTCCTTCCTCCGTTCCTTCCTTCTTTTCCTCCTTCTTTTCTTCTTTCCTTCCGTCCTTCCTTCCTTACTCGCCTTCCCTCCCCCCCTTCTCTCCCCTCCTTCACTCCGTCCTCCTGCCCACGGGGAGTTGAAAGCACATCTTCGTCCTCCTCCTCGTCCTCATCCTTCTCCTGCTCGTCCTTCCATCCGCCTTTCTCCTCGTTCTGCTCCCCCGTCTTTTTTTTCCCCATCTCCTTTGCGTCCGCAGTCGTTATTCCTCGTCTTTCTTCCTCACTCCTACATCGACCTCCCTCAGCATCCTCCCTCACGTTCTCCATTATCTTCTTAGGAGGGGCGGTACTCACAGGAGCATCAGCACAGCCAGGCCGCGAGGGGGAAGGCGAGGAGGCAGAGAGGGAGGAGGGGAAACAACTGGGAGGCGAGGGATTTGTGAAGTCAGGAAACGCACGCACAAGCAGATGTTTTAGATTTCAACAGACGGTTCCTCCAACGGCGGCAGACCGACCACCTTCCCGAGCCCCTGGAAAAGTGGCCTTTGCCGTCGCCCCACGCGGGGGAAGCTTGCGGAAAATGGGAGGTTCGGTGCAGGCGGCGAAATCGTGCGCGGGCGAGCGAAGTCTGCATGGATATGTGCAGGTGTCTGTGTTCTCTGCGGGGCGGGGAGAAGAGGAGAGGGGAGGAGAGAGCAGATGAGGGGAACAGGAGGGCGATGCCAAGGTCACCGAGGCAGGGAGGATGTGAGGAAGGAGAGGGGAGCCAGGGAGAGGGAGGGAGGGAGTTCCGCAGGTGGGATGGCAAGAGTGATGGGACGGAGGGACAGAGGATGCTCCAGACGGGTGTAGGGCGATCTTCCCTCATTGCACGCCGGCCCTCCTGTGGGCAGGAGAGAGCCTCCCCCTCGCCCCCCTCCGCCGCGCTGGGCCTTCCCCGCAGCACGACCGGACGGGGCCCTGCCTTGCCTTCGTTCCTCTGGAGCGGCTGCTGCTCGCTGCGCACGTCGCCTGCGCCCGAGCGGGCGGCGTGCTTCCCCGACTCCCGGTGCGCATCGATGGCGCGACGACAGCTCCGTCCTCGACCCCTGGGGCGCGAGGGTGACTTCGGGCGCGTTTTCTCGCGGCGCGCGGCGCCCGAGCTCCCTGATCTGGGCACGTCGCGTCGATCCTCGCCGCGGATGCCGCGACCGCTCTGCTGTGGCTATCTCTGCAGACGTTCACTCCCTGATGGCGCGCGCAGTGGCCCTGCCCCGTGGAGTTGGGCCGGAGGTGGCCAGAGGAGCGTCGCTCATTCGTGATGGGTTTGCTGACCGCGACGCTGTGGCTGACGATTGCAGCTCTGATCCCACGGCTGGCGCACTTATGCTTTGGAGGCAGCTGGGGGTCTGAGGTGGCCCACAGTTGGTCCTGGCGATCACGAAGGGGGGCGGCGAGGTCGAGGTTCTGGGTTCGAGAATGTTCATTTGCCGTTCTCCGCCTCCAGGGGGCCGCTTTCGGGCCCCAGGACCACCAAAACCGGATCCTGGGAGAAAAACTACACCGGATGGACCCCTGGAGGGGTCCGGAGACCGATTTTGAACGGATAGGTTTCGTCCCCATTGTTGATCGATTTATTGGGGCCCCATCCAGTTCAGACCCCCAGGGTGCCCTTATTCATGCTGGTCTTACTCTCGAGCTAGTGCAGCATCGTCGTGGACGGTCTCTGGAGCCACGTGTTACACGCAACGGTAGCCAGCCCACCCAAAAAGGGAGGCGAGTCTGTAGCCGTTGGTGTCGCGACGCTCGACGTCAATTTTGCACACTTTCCGCTCGCATGGCGGTGAGACTAAGCACCATTCTTGAGGTGGACGTCCTCGCTAGCACACTTTCTTGTCGAGGTCTGTTATTCAAGACCAGCGTGGTGGTTCGAGCAGCTTCTCCCGTGCTATATTACGAGATCGTTTCATCGCATCCAAGAATGAGGCAGCATGGGGCCGAAAAGGTTAAATTGTCGTCCTCGCCTCCTTGTCTCTATTCGTTCCTTCCTGCATATCGTTCTTATCTAGTGCTTCGCCTTCTCTGTTGTAACATGTTGATGTTGACAATGGCGCTCTGCAGATACATCCAGTCTAAACTTGCATTCGATTAACGGGTGGGAGCCCAGGGAAAACGGAGGGGAGAGCGCCTTGGGCGGGGAATCGATGGAGATGTATGATGGCTCAGTATGGCTGCGATGCAGCCCACGCCGCAAAGCTCATCGGAACCATCATCTCATTACTTGTCGTTTGCCGCACAGTCAGTAGCATTGCGGCATCAGCCGCTTTCCACAGCCCGACTACACAGGTGCTGGATGACATACCGCGTGACCGAGTGGCTGACGAGCAGGACTTTCGTTTTTGTTGCAGTAGCGATGCTCTCTTATTCATCTGGTGTTGAAGTCATGATTGTGGTTGTTCGGCATGTGGCCGTACCACGCATGTTGGGCTTGTTTTCTGAACACGTGGCTTTCGGCCAGCCTTTGTGGCCCCACGCCGAGCAAAGAAAAGGACGGAGGAGGACGCAGGGCAGGACAGCGATGGGGAAGCGAAGCGCACCGAAATCGGTGGTTGCACCCTCGCCAAAGCTTTACAATGACAGCGACAGCGGGACCCTTTCGGTGCAAGCACCGGTTGGGAAAGCAGACCTGTCCTGTCGCCGTTGGCCCTGGTTTGACCCCCTCAGATCGTCGCGGCCAGACCCACAAACATTCCTCTTCCAGTGTCTGTCTTGTTTTGTTGTCTGCGCCCCCGATCGCGATGCACAGCTGGCCCTGATGCTCTCCCTGTCTCTCGTAAGGTCTGCATGGTTGCTGTTCTCTTGCCACCGTGCACTGGATGGCCACGCCAGCTCCTGGAGAGCACATCCAACTGCCTCGGGAGCTTGCGCATCGACGAACAGGCAGCCTGGCCAAAGAACACAGGAGGGGCATTACGAAGAGGATGAGAGGAGGGAGGGAGGGAGGGAGAGAGGTAGGGAGGGAGGGATGGAGGGAGGGAGGGAGAGAGGGAGGGAGGGAGGGAGGGAGTAGGAGGAGCAGGAGGAGGAGGAGGAGGAGGACGACGACGAGCACGACGACGACAACGATGACGAGGAGGACGAGGAGGAGGAGGAAGAGTAGGAGGACGAGGAGGAGAATGAGCACAGAGGGGCAATAGGAATAGGAGGGGGAAGGGGAGGAGGTGGAGGAGGAGAAGGAGGAGGAGGAGGAGGAGAAGGAAGAAGAGAAGGAGGAGGAGGGGGAGGAGGAAGAGAAGGAGAAAAAAAGCAGGGGGATGATGATGAGGAGGAGGAGGATTGGGATGAAAAGGAGGAGGCGGAAGAGGATGACGACGGGGGATGAGGGTTCTAATGGAATCTTGACTGCTTGGGCGGGGCATGCATTGGTCTGGACTGTCTGGCCGCCTCCTGTGAGAGATTGAGAGAGGTCTGTGGGTGATGTCTGTCGGATGCATGGATGGCCCGACTGCTCCAGCTTCGAGCGCCCTGCCATTGATGATAGCCGAACTGAAGGCGCTGATCAGGAAGCTTCAGCGGACGAGACCTCCCCCGCACTTGGAGCTGCCGATCGGGTCCTGGAAGAAGCTGCGAGGCTGTGCCATGAGTCCGACCGAGCCGCAGGGGACCGCACATGCTCCAGCGACACCGCCCCGAAGGTCATCAGGCCCGTCAGATCTCCTGAGGCCCCCCCAAGGCTGTGCTGCTGTCAGTTTGCCAGGTCCAGAAGTGCGTCAGCCTCAGACGTCGTATCCAGGAGGTCCAGGACGAGCTGCGCCAGGCGCTGAAGATCCACCCGAAACTCCACGTGACCACGTATGTCGACGACGCGATCATCCTTCTCCAGAAGCCGATCTCAGAGGCGCTGCACGAGACCGTCCCCGTTCTGGATGCGGACCTGGGCGTCCTGAAGCCAGAGCCGATTGCTCCAGCACTGGCCACAGCCCTGCAGCCGACAGTCGAGGATCTGCCGCCGTCAGTCGAAGAGTTCGTTCCGGATTGGAGCCCGATGTAGACTCGTTCCAGGTTGCGAGGCCGCCTACACGTACAAGCTCATCCCCAATAAGGTCGTCCTCTCGCGATGTTCGTTCCAGTCCCAGGTTTTCATCTACAAGGTCTCCCTGGAGCACACCCTTCCATCCTGATGGCAACGCTGACGTTGCCAGCATGGACCCCTTGGACATGTGGTATCATGATCGCATCTTCCCGGTGGGTCTCTTGGAGGTTTTCCCTGTGCACGGTCTGGACGCCCCGGAGTTGGCACCGCCAGCGATCTCGGAGCCGGAGCAGATGAGCCAGGTCTATCCCGAGCCCCAGGTCAGCCACAGCACCGCCAGCGAGAACGCCGTGACCGAGGGCGCCGAGGGAAACAGAAGACGAAAACGCAGTAACGGACCCGGGCGCCATGGACGACAGCGCCAGGAACAAGGAAAAGGACGAAATCGTCGCAACCGACCCGGGCGCCACGGACGACGGAAACATGAAAAAGAACCGTGACATGGCCGCTGGGGCGGAGGCTGCCACCCACATCGCCGGGGGCATGGAGGTTCGCGGCGCGGACGTCCGCGGCAAGGATACGGGCTTCGCCGCGGCCGAAGCCGACAACTACTACCTGGAAGGGCTGAATCTCGTCCGCATCTTCGCCGCGGTCCCGGGATCGACGTCCGCGACCGTCATCGGGTCGACCACCGAGCAGGCGCGATCTCTTTCGCGCCACGGCGCGGCCTCTTGGGATCGAGAGCGCGTCAAGCAAGGACTGGGGCTGGCGCGGGCGACGCGTCTTCTCCAGGAGCGGGTCGTGGCTGCAGCCGACGCTCGCTCGTGATCCTGCTGGGTCCCGGCGCGGGGGCTCTGGAGTTCATCGTGAGTTGCCTCCAGCCCGTCGAGACGGGCCCGAGCCTCCTCTCCGTGTTCTTCCGACGCAGCCGCCTCGCCGGGCTTTTTATATTACTACCGTCACTTGATACCTGACATTATCTTCGGTTGCTTCTTCAGCCTGGGCATTATGGATTCGATTGGTCTCTGTCTTCCGCTACTCCCTCTTGGTACGGTGCGTCTCTCATCGAGTCGGAGTCCTGGTCGATGCACTGGTCATGCTGTGCGCAGGCGGATACCCCGTCCCGACAAGGCATTTTGCTGGCAACAGGGGTCTCTTTCCACGACTTTTTTGACTGGCTCACCCGTTGTTGGCTTCTTCGTGGTGGTATCGGTCCTGATCAATGATCCGCTGCCCGCGCTCCTCGTCATTCCATGTTTGCTCGAGCTCTGAGGCCAGGCTGCGGTGGCGTGGTGCCTCTCTTGTTGTTTTGCCTTCTGTCGTCTTGTGTTGTCTCGTCCTTCTCTGCTTTGTTCTTCCTCCCCTCCCTCGTTTCCTTGTCGTCCTCTTCGGGGTAGCTTGCCAGCCGGCGGAATCCGCGACCGCCTCCCTCTCGCTCCCCCACCAAAAAAATGGATGGCCCGACTGATTTCGCACAGAGCAATGGCAAGACGTGCGTCCTCTGCACACTGCTTCGCTCGCCCAGGGGGATGGAGCGAAGGGCGTCGGGTGGGGACCTTTGAGTGGGAGGAAGGCGGGAGGAAGGACGAGCGCGAGCAGGGAGAATCTAGGCCTCCTAGATGGGGCCGGGGTAGACGGGGCCGGAGTATCGCGCCGGAGCGCCGATGCATCGGCGATGCGGTTTCATGTGGATTCCAATTTTGTCCACGCCAGCGTCGCCGATGCTCCGCCGACGTCGCTTACGCATCGGCGATGCATTGGCGATGCACGCAATCCTCCAACCCCATCAACTCGGACCCAATCTTGGAGGCCTCTAGAAAAGACGAGGAGGAGGAGGCGGAAGAGGAGGAAGAGGAGGAGGAGGAGGAGGAGGAGGAAGAACGAGGAGGAAAAGGAAGGAGAAGTAAGGAGGAGGAGAAGGAGGAGGAGGAGCAAGGAGGAGGATGAAAAGGAATGAGAACGCAGGAAGGAGGATGGAGGAAGGAGGAAGGAGGGAGGAAGGAGGAGGAGGAGGAGAAGGAGAAGGAAACAGGACGAGGAGGAGAAGGAAGGAAAAAGGAGGCGGAGGAGGAGGAGGAAGAGGAGGAAGGAGGAAAAAGGAAGGAGGAAGGAGGAGAGTACGCGGCTCGCTTGATGGGCGAAGCGCCCCCTCCCAGGGCGGAGGGGGCCGACCCCCTCCCGCACGGGCGGGCCGGCGAGGCGCGCTCGGACGAAGGCGCCGCGGCGGAGCCCAACGAGCAGGATCGCCGTCGCAGCCCTGGGGCGGGGTCGCGGCGGGGCGGAGCGGGAGTCGTCATCGTCGTCGTCGTCGTCGTCGTCGTCGTCGTCGTCGTCGTCGCCGTCGCCGTCGCCGTCGCCGTCGCCGTCGCCGTCGCTTTCGCCGTCGCCGCCGCCGCCGTCGTCGTCGTCGTCGTTGTCGTTGTCGTCGTCGTCGCGGTCGTCGTCGTCGTCGTCGTCGCCGTCGCCACCGTCGTCGTCGTCGTTGTCGTCGTCGTCGTCGTCATCGTCGTCGTCGTCGTCGCCAGGGAGGGAGTTCCAGCGCAGATCCGAGAAATCCGCGCGGAGCGCCAACAGTTCATGCTTGTGGCGTTTTTCTTTTAATTTCGGCAGCAAGCATGACAGGTGTGCGACGAGTGGGCATATGCTGTATAGTCGTACAGTCACCATTCTAGTTTTAAGTCGGGCCTGTCCCTCTACAGGGGGCATATAAAAAAGTGGTTTAAACAACAGTTGTGGACGATGTTTCTATTTTTGTTGTTTGTTTCTAGTATTATTGTTTGGTCATTTCAAGTTTTCCTCCAAAATCCGCCTGTAGGGGGACGTGCCCGACCTAACCTAGTTTGAACGTTATGCGGTGCATTGCCTGGAGAAAAGAGCGACAACTGGTGCCGCCGTCAAAGATCAAGACGAGCCTTTCCGGAAAGACAGGGACGAAATTGGAAGAGTGGCGACGGTTGTAGCCAATGTAACAAAACGCACGTCAGCTTCAACCGGGTGATCATACTGCTCCTAGGTCTTGACGCCAAGCATGATGAGGCTTGCCTGAAATCGCAACCGCCCGCCTGGCGAAGAACACGAGTCAGTTGCGTTCGGAATGCTGAGCAGTGTTATCCGAGATTGTTCGCCCTCCATCGACAACCGCCTGGGTCACTTGTGAGGGTTGGCTTTAATTGTCTCCCCATCTTCATTACCTTCTTCCCCCCTTCAAGTACAGTCGATCCGTATCATAAGGATGTGCGGTTAAGATGCAAGGGCCTTGGAAGGCCAGGGTTGCGATTTTGGTTCAAACGAGGTTGGCCGGCGAAAGTCGCTGAGGATGGGCCGAAGGCGCAAGGATGCAAAGGTACCCTTGGGAAGGTTGCCCATCCTTACCATACGGGTTTACTGTATTCCAGAAAAGAGAGAACAAGTCGGCAAGTTGGTCTGTCGTGTTGGCACCTCGTGGCGCCTAACGTTTTGCACGATGGCTTTGCTTCGACGTGGGCGTGCTGAGGAGGGGAGGGGGGGGGGATGGCGCTGATGAGGAGAGGAAACAGCAGCAGCAGCAGCAGCAGAAAGATGAGGGGAACGAGCTCGGACCCGAGAACGCGTGTTGAAGCCAGCACACGTGTGTGCTACTACTCGGCGCTTCACCCCGGAAGGGGTCCAGAGACAAGGGGATGTTTCTCGGGCGTCGCGTAATGAGGGGGCGACACATGGGTTGGGGGGGCAGCGAGGGCTGCCGAAAAGGGTGCCTTTAGGGTCCCTGAAAGGGGCCCTTTAGGGCCCAAAAGGGGGCCTTCGGGGCCCGAGAAGTGCACCTCTCTTCCCCCCTCCGAATCATCGACCCCCCATGAGGCGACGCCCAAGTTTCGAATGCATATGTAGAGTCGATGGCGGAATGACGGGTGAGCCTGGAAATTTGGCCATCAAATCTCGGGCGGACGGCAGTGGGGGGGGCACAGTGACCGTCTGGCGATCAAGTATTGCAGCAAAGCGATACATTGAAGGGGCCCTAAGCGGCCTTCAACACTGCCCCGCGGGCCTAAACACGCACGCCGGTCGTTGAAAGCAGGTATTCTTGGAATCCCAGATCCCTATCTGCTTGAGGAACCGTCCTACTTCAATGGTCGAGTGAATTAACCTTCCTCTTCAGGGGGCGAACGGAAGCCCAATCTACTTCCAACGCATTCTTATTTCATGTTTCTACCCACTTCTTCCGACCGATGGGTATGCATCTTCACCCCACGTTCGTCGCCCTCCCGCTATCGCACCCCCGAAGCGTGCAGGAGGATCGGGAGGCGGAGGAGGAACACGAACGGCGCTGCCGACGAGGCTTGCGGCGACGGCCGCAGGAGCCCCGTGGGTGGGCCTCGCTCGCCCCGAGGACCTCGTCGTCGAGAGCCTCAAGCGGGCACCGAGACCCACGCCGAGCGCGCTGACGTTCCGCCACGCGGCCACGGCGCGCGGCGCGGACGAGGGAAGGCCGCCGCCCGCCCCACCGGGCAGAGGGCGGGGGCGGGACCCTGCGCGGGAGCCCGCACGAGGAGCCGAGGGGGGCGGGGGGGCTCAAGGTTTCCGGGGCGCCCTCGTCGGCTCTCCAGCGTTTCCCAGCCTCGCGAGGCGTTCCCGAGGCTGCGCCTCGCCGGGGGCGTTCCGGGGGGGCACGGAGCGCCCCGAACGGTCACGGCCCCGCCGCCCCAAAAAAGGCACCTGGCGCCGGAAGGGGAGGAGGGCAAGGACGGAGGGGGAGGAGAGAAGGAGTCCCGGGAGGCGAGGGGGGGGGGCGGCCCTCTTTCGCGCTCCGCGGCGCCGCCGCTGGGGGAGGCGGGGGAGGAAAGATGGAGGAGGGGGAGGAGGAGGGGGAGGAGGGGGAGGGGGGGGAGGGAGGAGGAGGAGGAGGAGGAGGAGGGAGGAGGAGGAGGAGAGGAGGGAGGAGGAGGAGGGAGGGAGGAGAGAGGAGGAGGAGGAGGAGGAGAAGGAGGAGGAGGAGGAGGAGGAGGAGGAGGAGGAGGGCGAATGTGCGCAGCGCTTCAGCGAGAGCCACATTTTGAAAATTGCTGCAAATGTTTTAAGACGAATGTGCGCGGCGCTACAGCGATTGTAAAATTTGGAAGAACCTACCCGCCATCCATTCTAGAAGTAGTTGCACATGTTTGAGACGAATGCCCGCGGCGCTAAGGCGAGCGCCACATTTTGAAAGGGGCCCGCCCTCCATGTTTGAGACTTCTGCGAAAATTTAACACGAACGTGCGCGGCTTTACAACGAGAGCCACATGTTGAAAAGGGCTCGCCCTCCATCCTTGAAGATGCTGAAACGAGTGCGCGCGGCGCTGAGTTGAGTGCCACAGGTTGAAAAGTACCCGCCCTCAATTTTCGCATTTGCTCCACATCTCAAGATACAGGAGCATGCATGGTGAGGAAGTCTCAGACGAAGCGCCCGGCCCGCACGTCGTGGGGGGTGCGACGGGAAGGCGTGATTTGTAAGGAAGCTGGGTGGAGGTGGCGGAAGATGTGGTGGTGGTGGACGAGGAGGCCCGCTGCCCGCCAGCTCCGCGGGCTGCCTGCCCGCCCCCGCTCCGCGTGCCCCCCCCGCCTTTTCTCCGTGCCGCCTGAGGCAGCCCGGGGGGCCGCACCTCGGCCGCCGCGAGCTGCGAACCGCCTGGGGGTCGAGCAGCGGGTCCTCGTCCACCTCGTGCGCCGCCCCGGGCAGGGCCAACGCGGGGGCCGGCTAGCGCGGGGTCTGGCGGCAATCGCGGGCGGTGGGGGAGGGGGGGGCAGACGGGGCCGAGGCGAAGGGGTGCGGGGCGGCGAAGCGGGTCAAGGCGGGGGAGGGGGGGGGGGGCAGAGGCGCTCGAGGCGGTGGAGGGGGGGGCAGAGGGGCCTGAGGCGGACGAGGGGGGGAAGGGGGGCCGAGGGGGTCAAGGCGGAGGAAGGGGGGGGGGCAGATGGGCTCGAGGTGAAGGATGGGGGGAGCAGCGAGGGCAGCAAGCGCAGGCAGCAAGCGCGGGCGGCGGTGTGCAGGGGGGACAGCAGAGGGGGTTTAAGGCGGAGGGGGGGGGCAGGTGATCAGAAGGGGGGAGCAGTCGTCGTCACGCTGCGCTTCTGCGCCGCTTCTGCCGCGAGCGGTGAGGGGGGAGGGGCAGGAGGAAAGACGAGAGGGGGGAAGTGGGGCAGCATGAGGCTGGAGCAGAGAGGCTCCCCGGGCCTCTGGCCTCTGGAGCTGGAGGGCTTCAAAGGTTGCGGGGTTGGCCCCGGCGTCTCCGTTCAAGTCTTGTTGCAGCGGGGGTGGCCCTGCCTTGGCAGCCTTCTCGGCAGCGGTCGGTTCATGATGTGTAGTCTGGTCCACGCCCCTGGAGCGTGCGATAACGAGGCAATGGGGAGGGCAGAGGGGGAGGGAGGCGATGGGGGCGAGGACGGTGATGGAGAAGGGGATGGGGACGGGAGTGGGAGGGAAGAGAAGCGAGCGATCATTGGGACGAGGCTGACGAGGGGAAGACAGCGCAGGGATTTGGTGAGAACCCCACCCCTCCGCCAGAGCGACTGGGCCGCAGCGGCGGGCCAGCGAGAAGCGCGGGCACATCACCAGGGTACAGTGCCACAGCACGCGAATGGGAGGGACGAGGAAGGGGAAGGGAGCAGGGAGGCGCAGAGGGGAGCAGCGCAGCCCCAGATGCTCGACGAAGTACCTCTCCGATGGCTATCTGGGCACCGCTGTGGGAGCTGCTCGGTGGCTCCTGGGCGCCTCTCAATGTCAATGAATCACGGTGCGTTAGCTCTGCGATTGGTTCCTGCGTGGTTGGTCCTTGGGCGATCCCCCAGGAGGCCACATCATGAACCTTCGTGATCCTTCGATGGTCACCTGAACATCGGAGGTCACGATTCTCACCTTCTCCTCGGCGATCCTTCGACGTTTACTTGAAACGGTTCTGTCCAGAAGCAGACCCACGTCAATAGGAGAAGCGCTATGACTAGACACTGCCATAAAAAAGGCAGCACGACCCGATCGCTCTACAGACAACCCGCATAGTAAGAATGAGCAACCTTGCCAAGGGTACCCTTGCACCCTTGCCTCCTCGGTCCATCCTTGGTCACTTTCGTTGGCCGCGCCCCGCTCGATAAGCTTAGACATGGGCGTCCAAGGCCCTTGCATCCTTATCACGCATCCTTATGATATGGGCTGACTGTACCTCCGAGAGGCTGGCCTGTCGGGCCCAGGAGTGCACGCTTTTCGCCCGTGGCTAAGCCTGCTGAGTGAGACCCGAGTGGAGCTCCGCATCGCCGACGCATCAGCGGTGCACAGGTGGGCGTCCTCATTTTCGCGGAGGCCACGTGTTGCAGCCTCTCGACTGCATTGGGGGGCAGGCGCGTACAGCTGGTCGCGTGTCTGAGCATGTCCCTCGCAGATTCAGATCTACAACGTCATCACAGGTTCTCTTCGAGAAGCCGAAGAACGTGTGCTCAAACTCAACTTGTCTCAACAGTTCCAAGAGGCCTTCGCGAGGAGAACATAGTGCACTGAGGCACCGCGATGCCTACCACCCCAGGCGCCGGACCGGTCTCTTGTTCGACAGAGGGCGCCTGCCTGCATGCCTGCATGATGCCACCTTCAATCAGAAGCCGCCCATTCTGCGGATGGCATCGTCTGTGACATGAGCTCCGTTCCTCCAACTCTGCCTCCCGATGCTGCTTCACTTTCTCTGTTTCGCTTCGGACGGCGCCAGGTCTCCGCTGTCGCCGATCCCGGCCGGGTGAGCCGGGGGCCCTGGAGAGGGCGTGTCCACCGATCTTGGGCCAGGGATGGGCCTGGCCAGGATCGGGGCATTGAGCGAGTATCGGCGGCGAGCGAGGGGGGAAGCGAGAAGGAGAAGACCTTTTCAGAAGACGGCGAGGCTTCTCAGAAGCCCCCCGGCCTTCTGAGAGGTTTTCTGTGTTCGAGGTTTTCTGTGTTCTCGGGGAAGGCTTAGAAAATTTCTCAGAAGGCCGGGGGGCGTCCGAACCTTCTGAGAAGGCCCGCCCCTTCTCACTTCCCCCCGGGGCTCGCCGCCGAGAGCAGTTGCGAAGAAGAACAATGCGCATCCGCGTGACCCGTCGGAGCTGTTCGGACGGTTTGGGTCCGTGGCACCCCCCCCGCCCATAGCGGCACCTCTGGCGCTGCCCCTGGCGCGTGGCGCGCTCCGCGCGCCAGGGAGGAGGGCCCAGCACCGATCCAGGAAACCCGCTCGGAGTCCCCAAACATTCCCCGATACCACGACGACGACGACGACGACGACGGAAGAGGAGCAAAAGGAACAGGAAGACGATGAGGGCAAGGACGAGTACGAAGAGGAGAAGGAGGAGGACAACGAGGACGAGGACAGAGCCCTCAAAATCGCCTCTTGGCGCCCTCTTGGAATTATTTTGGGAGATCTTGGGATTATCTAGGGGCTCTTTTGGAGGGTCTTGGGGCCCTCATGCAGCTTTCTTGGGTCCCTCTTTGGGGACCTGGAGGGCCTTTTGGGACCATCTTGGAGGCTATCGATGAAAGAAGGTAGGTCCTCGATGTTAGCCCCCTCCATCCCCCACTGGGGCCATCAAAATCGCTCTTGGGGCGTTTTTTGGGCGCTCTTGGGGCCGTCTGGGGGACATCTGGGGCCCCTCTTGGGCCTCTCTTGGACCTTCGTGGGGCCACCTTGAGGCATCAAAAGCGCATAGGAAGTGAAGCGGCGAGAAGGCGCAACTCACTGATTTTCCGTCGGTGTTTGAAGGATTTTGACTTCTTGGGGGGGTCCTGAGGGGGGCTCCGAGAGCACATGGAACCGTCTTGTGGCCCTCGTCGGGCCTCTTGGAGGTATGTCGGAAGCTACCTTGAACCATCGTCGGCTATTGTGAGCCATTTTGGAGGCCATCTTGGAGCATCGGAGACCCTCTTGGAGCAATATTGGGCCATCTTGGGCGATCTGGCCGATCGCGGTAACCTCTCGGAAAAGAAGAGATTTTTGGAAGAGGAAAGAAAGAATATGTTGGACCAGTTTAGCCCAAAGGATCGGTGGGATTAAGAAATCGCGTTCTCGCTCAATGCCAACTACACTTTTCGTTAAGATGGCCACGATCATTTGTCAAAAGTACACGACGTTGCACATGGCCGTGTTCTCACCCTTCTCCCTGCACGTTTTCACTAGCCGACCTGCTCCTCGACCCGCGCCTCTTAACCTTTGCTGCTATTAGGGTGCCTTTCTCCGAGGAACAAAAAATATCAGAAAAACAAACCGTTGGAGGAGGTCCGCGCGAATGTTTTGGATCCGCGCTGGGCCTCCCTCCCTGCGCCAGGCGGACCTATGAAAGTGTATGACCTTTGTTTTTTGTTGTTCCCCTATATTTGTACAGGCAACGTTGATAGTAAGGATGGTCGATTTCCCAAGGGTACCATTGCATCCTTGCCTCTTCGGTCATCTTGGGTCCATCCTCAACCACTTTCAATGGCCAGCCCCGCTCGAAAAGCTTCGGCATGGGCGTCCCAGGCCCATAACCCTTATCGCGCATCCTTATTGTAAGCTTAAACTATATGCCGTCATTGCTTCTCTGCAGCTGGCGCCCTCCGACCGCAGCATGTGAGGGCGTGACGACGGGCTGCAGACCCCGGCCACGCGCCTCTCCCGCGCCCCCGCGCCAGAGGTACCGGCCCGCCACAGCGTCTTCTTCCAGCGCCACGAGCTCTCTAGCGTCCTCACCCCTCGGGGCGGGGAGGGGGGAGGAGGAGGAGGAGGAGGAGGAGGAGGAGGAGGAGGAGGAAAAGGAGGAGGAGGAAAAGGAGAACGAGGAGAAGAGGGAGGAGGAGAAGGGCCAGTGTCAGCACGACATTGCACCAAGCCCTCCCTCCACGCTCCCTCTTCATAGGCCCCTACAAGGATTCAGTTCCAATGAGGGGAGTGCCCCGTTGGAAGACGACCGATTCAAAATCTTGAACCGTGCCAGAGCCCCACTCTCGGGAATCAACCGCCACGATTTGACTTCACTGTTGCGTCTTGACGGTCCTGAATCAGAACATTTTCCTAGGACTTCAACACCGCGAATCAACGTAACTGTTGCGCCCTGACTGTTCAGCATAGCTCCAGAGCGCAATGTCTGGGATGTTGTCCATGAGATCCCTGGAAATTCTTGCAATGCTCACAACGAATATGCGCGGCGCGAAGACGAGAGCCACATGTTGAAAAAGAACCGCCCTCCATCCGTGAAGCAGCTGCACTGGTTTATACTGTTGCAAATTGTCAACACGAATGTGCGCGGCGCGAAGGCGAGAGCCTCGTTTTAAAAACGGCCCGCCCTCAATCCGCGAAGCTTGCCTTCCAATGGTTTAAAAAGAATGTGCGCGGCGCTACGGTCTCATTTTGAAGGCGGGCCGCCCTTCAACCTTGAAATTGTTGCACACTTCCAGCTTAAGGGTCCTAATTGGTGAGAAAATATCAGGCGAAATGCGTGGCTCGCGTTACATGCACGTCTCGGCGTGCGACAGGGAGGAGTTATTTAGTAGAAGAAAAGAGGGGAAGGAGGAGAGGATCGAGGCAGAAAAGCTGCATACACAGGAAGTGCTGGAGCTCCGACAGTTTATGCTTATGTATGCTTCTATTCTTCTGGAGGAGAGGGCCAGGAGTCGGAACGGTCGAAATGGATACGGAAGGAGTGGGTGCGGAGACCAACAGTGGTGCTTGTCCATTTTGAACCGGGCTTGCTGCCAACGTCGCTGGGGGGCATGGCCTATTTGCGACACATTGTCGCCTGCCCAACAGCGGCCGCTGTTGGTGTTGGACAACATGTGCTGTTCTGCATCGTACCCATTTTTGCCCGTGCTCATCCAGGGTGTGCCAAGAGAGGTGGGTGATGACCCAAGATGCTCAACGCATTGAACAACATTCGATGGCAGTGATAACCACAGACTCTGGCTCAGGGCCGTTTTCATTCACCGTTTTCGAAAATCACTCTTGATATTGAAACGACAAAAAAACGGTTTACCGAAACGGTAAATTAAGAAACGTTTTACCGAAACGGCCTGGGCAGTCTTGGGATCCGATGGACGTTCGGGACCAATTCGAAAACGATTCGGACCCGGTAGAGAAACAACGATTTGGACCAGGCCCCCACCAGGGAAAATGAAAATTGTAAAATATCGGCGCAGGAATGTCAACAATACCATGCCAGAAGCAGTAAAACCACAGACACGACGACAATTGTTAAAATTGGCCTTGTCGTCTGCAGGAGCAACTAAGCTCCAGACTTCCGACGAGTTGAATGAAACAAATCGGCGTTGTTTCGTCCTTTGAAGCGTCTGTAAAATATAAAATGGGACGACAACAATTGTCCCCGGAAAGTGGTGGGACTGAGAGGGGTGGGTATCACCCGGGATTCCATGGCCCCCTCTTTCGTTTGCCATGCGTACCCTAGCCCCGCCCTCTTCCACGCACATGCCTCTGGCCATGATGTGCGAGCCCCCTCTTGGACGCCCTCGAGGCTGGCTGCGCTGTCTGCGTCACAGTCAGCCTCACGAATGGTCGTGGTTGTTGTCGTCGCCTGCACTTCGGGCAGCGAGCGCCGCTGCTGCGAGTGACGGCTGCTGTGGTCGTGTTCGTGGTCCTGACTTTTGTCCTGGCGGTAGTCGTCGCCCGTGTCGCTGTCGTCCTTGACAGCGGAATGGTCGATGTGCTCATGCTTATGCTGGTCGTCGTTGCAGTGCTGTCGGCGTCGATATAGAAGATCCGCTTTGCGGCATATCAGATCAGCGCAGGCTTCACAGCTCGGAACTCCGGCAAATGCTCGGAACCCCGATGCGGTGTCCGCCGGTTTGCGTGGAATTTTTTGTCCGCTGCCCCCCTTGTAAAGAGGTGGAATAAGATGGTGAAATGAGGTTGAGAGGGGGGGGGGAGGGGCACGTGGAGAGAAAGAGAGAGAGAGACAGAGATAAAGATAAAAACATAGGGGGGGTATGGCATGCTCAAGGCTAGATAAAAGAATCACAAGATTTCGGTATCTGTCATGTCGTAATTTCGTTACAGTCATGTCCTGTTCATGTCCTCATAGTGCACTCAGCGTTCATCATACCGCATGTTGATGCCAACAACAGCCTGCCCCAAAATACAAGACGGTTGAGTGCGAGATTGTCAACGGCGCCCATGAAGTCTCCGATAGCCCGTGTCTTCCGCGGCCCCTGCGGCTCAAGGAGTTTTCGCGAGGGTATGGACTGGGCCTTCCGAGGATTCCATGCACTGACCCCGCTCGCGCCCTACCTCCTCCCGCCTCGCTGCCCCGATTGCAGGTGTGTGGCGGACTGCTCCGTGCCGACGGAGATCGTGGGTCTGCTGGGCCGGCGGTTGGACAATTGCGGCCCCGAGCAGCTCACCTGCCCTGGCTGCCCCGAGCGAGCTGCGCTGCCCCACGCCGGGCCCGGAGTTCCGGGCGTTCGCCGCGGGCGCGGCGGTCGAGGCCCTAGCCGCCGCCTTGGTTGGGTTGGCCTGGAGGCTCCGCCAGCCCCAGGCGGCGGCGGCAGCGCAGCTCACCGACGGCACGCCCCTGCTCGCCCTGGACGCGGGCGACGCCGTGCAGGCGGGCGCGGCGGGGCCCGAGCCGCTGGCGGCCCTGCGAGCTGGTCGCCGCTGGTGGCGCGAAACTTGGACACACCAGAGGCGCAGGTGGCCGTCGACTTTTTCAACGACCCGAGCGGGTTCAACTTCCACGTGCGGGTCCTCCTCATGCCCGCGGGGTGCGGCAAGTGGATCTGGGTGACTCCGGACCACCGCGTGCAGTTCGGGGACCTGACGGCCCATCGGGTGGTTCCCTTCCCAGGAAAGCGCCCTTCCCCCGCCGCCTGGCGCGCCAGCTGTACGCGTTCGACCCCTTCGGCGACGGCGAGCTCGAGAGCATCCGCGAGCAGGCGGCGGTCCAGGCGAGGGTGCTTGGCATCGAGGTGCCGCGCGGAGCTGCCGCGGCCCCTCCGCGCTGGGTGGTCGCCGACCCGGCCCACCCACAGGTCGGCCCAGCGGTCGACTCGGCGATCTGCGGGGCGGAGGACCGCTTCGCGAGGCCTGGGGCGGTGGCGCCAGCCGCGCTGGACGCGAACGAACAGGTGCACACCGCGGCGTGCGAAAACGTGCCGGAGGAGCGGCACCAGCGGCGGCTGGACGAGAAGCATTCGGGGCCTGGTCGAGACCCCCGGGCGCGCCCCGTCCGCCGGATAAGTCAAAGCGGGCCTCGGCGAGCGACGCTCGATCAGGCGATCGAGGCACGTTGGCCGCAGGCCGCCACCGACTAGGTCTCCCGGGGCCCGAAGTCGCCGCCCGAGTCCTCGGCGAGCGCGCGGGCCTCGGGGCCAGGGGTCGCGGGCAACGCCAACCACTGCATCACGAGCAGCAGCATCCCGCCCGGCAGCGCAGCGGCGCGCGAGAATAGGCAACGGCTCGACGCGCTGCGCCACTTCATCGAGCGCGACCTGGTCGACGTGGCGGACCTCGCCGGGGCGGAGCTCATCGCGAGCTGGATGGTCCAGATGCAACGGGCCATCCGCCAGAGCCCAGAGCGCCCCGACTCTTCGGGGCTAGAGGGCACGCCGGCCTCGGCTCTGGACGAGACGGGCGGGGTCGCCACCAGCAAGTCCGAAGAGAGGGTCGCGCAGGAACAAGAGACGAAGGCCGCGATCACGAATAATACGGCGCTCTAGACGGACGAGAGGGACGCCGAAGCCAAGCGCGTTGTTGGCGGAGGCGGCGGCGGCGGCAACGACCAGAAGTAGCCTGGGCAGGTCTGCCCAGCCCCCCCCCCCTGGAGGCTGGAGGCCGGGAACTCGTTCGCCGGCTGCCGCAATTTTGATTGCAGTTTTGATTCGAAGGAGCCGTCGTCGCCATGGCGCCCGACCCCTTCCCCCCCGCGCCCCCCCCCCGATTTGTTCGAGGGGGCCGGCAGAGAGCGCCCGGCGAGTCGCCGAGCTGATCGCCGGCGTGCACGGCTGAATTGGACATAAGGGTAACGGAGGACGTCGTCTCGAGCCTGAACGCCCCGGCCGCTGCCCGCGCGTCGCGCGCCCTCCATCCTGGACGGGCGCGCCAGATTTTCGCGCCGGCCCCCGCCCAGGAGTCCGCGCTTGGCCGACTCCAAGGAGGGCCGACTTACCGCCCAGCCCTGCGCCCAGGACAAGGTCTCGTTCTGGCAGGGCTCGGTCGAGCCTCGGGAGGCGCTCGACCTCGTCCCCGATCACGTTCGACAAGTTTTGAAGCCCCCAGAGGTTCCTGGAGCGTCACTCCGACGAGCTCGCGGACGAGCCCCATGTGCAGCCTTATTGGGACCCGCTCCTGAACCCGCGGATCCGCGCCAACCACCCGCGCTTGCTTGGGCCGTTGCGACGTCTCGCCGAGTTGGGGATCGCGGCGGCCACCCGCGGAAAGAAGGCGACCGCGGGCCTGTGCTTCGTCGAGAGGAAGGGCGATCGGCCCCGCATGATAGCGGGCGGCCGACAGTCCAACCAGTTCCACCGGCTGCCGCCCCAGACCAGCACGGCGCCCGTGGAGGCGCTGGCGCCGGCGCAGGCAGGGGCCGACTGGAGGCCGAGGTGCTCCGCGGGATCGGACGAGGCCGCCCTGCACGCGGCAGCGGTCGACTTGAAGGACGGTTTCCACCAGCTCAAGATCCCACACCTCGCCGAGCCGAGTGGTTCGTCTGCGACGCGGCGGGAGTCCGGGCGAAGAATCTCGGGGCCCGGCATAGGTCTACGACGGCGACATGGGGCCCTAAGTCCTTCGTCGAGGTGGCGCCCGTACGCGAGGCCGGCCTACGGCGAATTGGCCATGGGTTGGTCCTGGGCCCTCTGGATCTGCCACGAGACGCTGGCCCATGCGATGGCGACCTCCGCGGGCACCCGCAACGCCACGGTACTGGACGAGGCGCCGTCGGCGCGGCAGACCCAAGGCACGGCGGGCGATCTCCCGCGCGTCGACAGTGTCAACATCATCGGAGTCGAGCGCGACGTCGTCCAGGCCCGGCTCGAGCGCATGACCAGGGCCCTCGACTTGCTGGGGCCGAAATGGCGCGCGAGAGGCAGGGCGCGGCGGTCGAGGCGGCGCGATCGTCGACAGCGTTCGGGGCGCGGCCAAGCCCAAGCCGAAGCGTTTCTGGCGGCTGCACGGCGGGTTGACCTCCTTCCTGAAGTGGCAGAAGGCGGCGGGCTGGCAGATGCGAGCAGTCCTCGGCCACCTGGTCTCCTTCTTCCAGCTGTCGCGAGGCCAGGGCCCTCCGTCTTCCGCGTCTTGGACGATTTCGCCCAGCAGGACTTTGGGGAGATCCGCGAGCTGCCGCCCACCACTCTGCGCGAGCTGAGGGTCGTGGGTCGCGGGCGTGGGTCGCTGGGGGGGCGGCGGGTCGCTCCTTCATGGCCGTGGGTCGCTGGGGAGCGGCGCCCTGTCCTGTCGCGTTCATGGCGGACGCCTCCATGAAGGGGCACGCGCTCCCGGGGCGACGCCCGGCGCGGTCCGCGATCTGCGTCGCTTCCGAAAGCGGGCCTGCTTCAGCCGACGCGGGAAGTTCGTGGAGCGGGAGCGCGTCGGGTTCAAGGGCTCCATGGCGATGGGCGACGCTGGCGAGGGCTGGCGGGACGGCGCATCGGGGTGGCCCAGACACCGCGGCCCTGCCCCCGAGCGCTGCCGCGTCGAGGTCGACTCGGGGTGGTGGCCGCCACCCCTGCCCGACGACTTCATGGACCCGGAGCGCTGGGAGCTAGTTCTCGCGGGCGCCTGACGGGATGCGAGCCAGATCCGCGACTACGCGGCGCGCTGCGGGCTGCTTGGCCTGGCGCGCGCGGCCAGCTTCCCGCCGCGCCACGACGCCGAGCTGCTCTCCGCGGAGGACAACGCGGGCTCGGCCCTAGCCTTCAGAAAGGGCCGAGCGGCCAACAGGGAGGCACGCCCAGTGCCGACGGGCGGCCGCGCTACAGCTGGCCACCGGCATCGCGCGGCGCCACGCCGAGGGCGCGCGGAATGCGGCGGACTACATGGGCCGCGTGGCGGACCGAGGGCTGCTGGGGCCGGGCCAGGTTTGGCCAGGGCCGCGCGGACGCCTGCCACCCGGGCGCCTGCCAGAACATTCGTCGAGGAAGAGGTGGGCTCAGGAGACACCCAGTCGGCCCTCAGTGTCCCCAGCGAACTTTGCCGGGGCCTCTTCGAGACTCCACCCGCTTGCCCGGGACCTCGGGGCTCTACGAGGATAGCTACAGCTGGGCCTGCTCAGGGCCTCCGGGGCTCAGTCACGGACCCGAGGGCCCAGAGGGTCATCATCGGGCGGATCCGCCCCGGAGCTGTTTGGCTCGTGCACCTCGCGACCCCTCGCACAAGGTGGTCGATCGCGCGCTCTTCCCGCACCGCCGAACCTGTCGGGAGGCTCGCGGCGGCGCGCTTCACGGCGCGGCTGATTCGAGGGCGCCGACGGGCTGGCGTCTATTTCGCGCTCGAGAGCCCGAAGCGGTCGCGCCTATGGGGCCCCCTGGCGAAGGCACTTCGAGCGGCGGCGGCGACGCCCGTCGACCTGTGCCAGTGCCGCTTCGGGGCGCCGTTTCAGAAGCCAACGAGGCCAGCCGCACCCCATCCGATCTTCGTCACGCTGGGCCGCTTCAGGTGCCAGCGCCGCTGCGAGGTGCCACATGGGGGAGTTCTTCGCGAAGGGCCGCTGGGAGTGGAAGACCAGCCTGGCAGCCGCCTACCCTCCCGGCTCGTGCAGGGCCTATGCCGACGTCGCCCAGCTTATGGCGCCCCCTTCAGGAGCGCGCCCGGACGGCGAGGCCGAGCTCGAGCGCCGCTGGGAGAGCGGCAGCTGGCGGCCGCGCGACGCCGCGACGCCGCCGGCGTCGGCGCCCCCCGCCGCCCGCACAGACACCGGCTGCCGTGGCACGGCTGCCGGCGGCGTTAGGACTCGCGCCGGCGGCCGCGCCGGGCGGTCGTGCGCCAGGCTTCCTGCGGCGGGCCACGGTGCGCCAGGCGACGGCTGAGAGGTAACAGAGCTGCGCGGATGACCTCAACGATTTCATCGCTCGCTTCGGCGGCAGTCTCAACAACCCGCAGGAAGCTGACACCACGGTAGGGCGTCACTTTGAGGTGTTTCTTGGGCGGCGAGGCCAAGGCGAACTCCCGCCGGCGCCTGCGCGGGCTGGCCTGGTCGCGAGGCTGGGCGACCAAGGGCGCGGCCTTCCCGGAGGCGGAGCAGGCCCCCAAAGGCTGGGGCCGCCCCGAGGTTCCTGGCAGCCGAGACCCGGCCGTCTGGGAGGCGGTGCTGGCGGTGGCAGACGACCTCGTCGGCCGCGACTACCAGTCGACGTTAGCGGGCGCGCTCTTGCCGATCGCATTCGACGGCTACTTCCGGCCGTCCGAAGCGCCGGGCCTCCGCGGCGCCCCGCGCGCGCGGGGCCTGCGGGGCCCTGGGCAGCGACGGCGGCGCCTGCGACGCAGCCGCTGCCATCGAAGACGAACACGCTCGATGACGCGGTCTTCCTAGGCAAGGCTGGCAAGGGCCAAGCCTTCGTGGGCGGCCTCTTCGACGCGCTGCTGAAGCGCGCGGGCCCCGGGTCGTCAACGCGGCCTGCCGGCGCCTGCAGCTGGCGGTTCCTTTCGCGCACCGCTACCTTCGGCGCGGAGGCGCCAGCACAGACGCACTGGAGAAGCTACAGGATCCCCGAGCGATCCAGCGCAGCGGGCGCTGGAAGGCCCGCGAAAGCGCGCGCCGACATGAGAAGGCAGGCACGCTGCCGCGAATTCGTCCAGGAGTTCCCCAGCCACTCTAGACTAGAAGCCTTCACCTCGGCCCGGCCCTTCCTGGCAAATGCCAGACAGCCCTGAGACAGTTCGCTCGTCAAGCCTCGCGAGTTGAGCGAGAGCCATCAGATCCTTTCTGGGTCCAGGTTTCTTTTTGTTGGACGCATGCCGTCGCCGCTTCGCCCCTTCCAAACCCGCCCGCGACAGACCTGCCAGTGCAATTAATGTGGGTCCTGTTGTTTCTATCGGGTTGGCAAGCTTGGAGCGCGCGCTGGACCAGTCTTCCAATCACCTTTTCAGCTGGCGCTGTCGGCTGCTCTGGAAAACGAGTGCCTTGACTATGATTGTGATCGTCCTTCTCCTGTCCCTCTCGCCTTCGTCCCTCTTGCTTCTCTTCTCTTTGCCATCAGCAGCGGGAGAGGCGCTGAATGGGCGACGCACGCATGTACATGCGCACGTTCACCTTGGCCATCCCAGTTCAGATCCGACGGATGGGCAATTTGGTTTCCAATACTTGGCAGGTTGGCTTGGAAGTTTCCATTCGAACCGTGAGCGACAACGTCTGGTGTTATGTGGGCGTGGCCTGCCAAACGGGCACGTTTGATGTCCTTGTTACGCGTGACAAAATCAGAGGAAACCCACATTCGCGAGACTCCGACCTGGAAGGTGCCCCGTCTCTCCGATCATGTGGCTCAGCGGCCCGCAGTTGCCACGTCCACAGGTTACGCCGTCAAGGGCTGAGAATTCTTTACGCTTCGCGTATCCCCACCAGCCCATCTCACGGCAGCAGCTCCCGCGAAGCATGTCGACAGTTGTGTTTTTCAGGCGTGTGTCCGCTGGGCTCCGTATATCTCCCCTGTCCCTCTTTCCTCCCGCCTTTTTGCGAATCCTCCTTGTGGGGGGAGCGGGAGAAGGACGAGGCGGAGGAGGAGGGAGAGAAAGCGCTCCTCGTGATTTGAGTCGTTTGGGGTTTCTCGTCCTGGTGTGAGTCGTTCGGGCCCTTCTTCCTGGTGTGAGTCGTTCGGGCTCTTCGTGGTGTGAGTCGTTCGGGCTCTTCGTCCTGGTGTGAGTCGTTCGGGCTTCTCGTGGTGTGAGTTGTTCGGGCCCCTCATCCTGGTGTGAGTCGTTCGGGCCCCTCCTCCTGGTGTGACTCGTTCGGGCTCCTCGTGGTGTGAGTCGTTCGGGGCCCGCGTCGTGGTGTGAGTCGTTCGGGCTCCTCGTGGTGTGAGTCGTTCGGGCGCCTCGTCCTGGTGTGAGTCGTTCGGGCCCCTCCTTGTGGTGTGAGTCGTTCGGGCTCTTCGTGGTGTGAGTCGTTCGGGCCCCTCGTCCTGGTGTGAGTCGTTCGGGCTCCTCGTGGGGCCTCTTGGAGCCTCGTGGGGGCCTCTTGGGGGCCTCTTGGGGGCCTCTTGGGGGCCTCTTGGGGGCCTCGTGGGGCCCTTGGGGGCCTCTTGGGGGCCTCTTGGGGGCCTCTTGGGGCCTCTTGGGGGCCTCTTGGGAGCTTTTTGGAGGCCTCTTGGGAGCCTCCTCCTGGGGGCCTCTTGGGGCCATCTTGGGGCTTCTTGCGACCTCCTGAGAAGCGCAAATGAGCGCTGGCCACTGAGAAGGACAACATGAGCCCAAAACCTTCGTAAAATCAATAATTTTGAGAACAAGGAGCAGCAGCGCTGGCCCCTCAGACGGCCAAAATGGGGCCAAAACCGTAGTAAAATCAAGGATTTTGGCTTCAGAGAAGAGGAGAGCATTTTTTCGTGGTCCCCCCGACGGGGCCAGAATCCTCGCGAGGGTCGTCGTTTTTGGGCCCTCCCAGGAGTCGAAAAAGACCCCTCTGACCACCCGCGGGACGACCTCTCCAGGCCCAGGGGGAGGGGGGAGGGGGAGGGGTAAACCCTTCCCCGAAGGGGAAGAAGGGGGGTTGGGGGGTTGAGGACAGAGAGAGCTCTCTAAACCACTCACGCCCAAAGGGCTGGTGGGATTTCACCGTGAAGATGATGCCAGACACTGACGGGGGTGCACAGTCAACGCTCGACCATAGCCATCGAAGGAACGCTGCATAGGAACCGGAGGGGATTTTCCGGCCACGGCGAGCAGTCGCCACGAACAGATTCCATACGGAACGGCCCGAAAACCAGAGCCATTCTTGTATACCCGCAGTGGTCTTAGGTCAGCGTCTCGAGTGTATTGCGCGCAGCTGGAGGACCGCGCCCGGGCGGAGATCCGGGCCACGGCGCTGGGCTTCGCGACCCCACGTGCGACGTCCTCGCCTCGCGCCAAGGCTGTCCTGGTGTCGCCATTGGCCTGCTCGAGGTAGCGTCGCCGCAGGAGAGGATGCTGATCAGCGTGAGGCCGTCTTCTGCTTGCAGTTAGTTGTGCGCCGTGCCCGGAGGTTTCGAGGTTTCGTGCGTTGTGTTGATGTGGTTGCCCACGAGCCCAGAGTCATGTGGCCAGCAGGGGCAATCGTTGCACGGTCCATGACAGGGATTTCTGGCATGGCGGAGCCTATTCGTGCTGACAGGCTAGCTAGTTTGTGCGAGTGCATTTTGGGAGCCGTATCATGGATGGTTTGGCCTCTCCACGGATGCAATGGAAAAGGGGCTTTCTTCGACAAAAGTTCGTCAATGCTACAACCGCTGGATGGCGCGCTGGATTCGCTGGATGTTCCGGCCGATTGGCGGCAACATCATATGCCCTTGAAACGGCGGCGATCGGATTGGTGCACGTTCTGATGCGGTTTATGATTGGGGAGGCTTGCGAGGACACAGCCGGAGGGATCACGAACGCCGTCCCCCTGCTATAAGTGAGATTTGCATGGCCACATGTGTCGCGTCTTCCCTTGCCGAGTCGATCTCGTTGGATGATTGCGAGTCGGATGTCCGACGGCTGGTCGAGACTGATGCACGGGCCAAACGCAGGCATATTCTGGCGGTCTTTGATCGTCCTATCTTTGCAGCCGTCTACCGGTACGATCGAAATGTGTACGGACAGAATGGGCACGAAGATCGACAACGGTTCTTTTCAATTCTAAACATGATGTGTTGTTGGTGTCGCCGCGGACGTTGTCCATTTGAGACAGAAGGCCGCATGCCCCACAGCGGCCGCTGTCGGTTTGGGACTGGGCATTGTACCCTTTTCTGTTAGTACCCGTTTCTGTTAGTACCCATCCCGGGCGTCCAAATTTTGCCAGCGCCAGAAGTTCTTTTTAGGCTGCACCGCAGGATAAGAAAGGGCCCATCGACTCAGAAAAACGGAATAACCATACATTTTTGGAGGTCATCGCGGACTTTTTGGATCGGCGCTGAAAATTCCCCCCTAACGCGTACCAGGGGGGTCGAACACCGATCTAGGAAATCCACGTCGACTTCCGAAAGTTTACGACTATGCCGTTGTCGTTTCGTCTTGGCCAGGAAACGGGATCTGGAGGGGCCAGACCAGGAGGGGAGCGAGACGTGGGGAGTGCGGGATCCGAGACATCCGACGATGTGAGTTCTGTCAATGCGCAGCCCCAGGGGTCCCGACCCGTTCACCTGAGCCAGTTGTTCGCCCCGCTGGCTGAAAAAATCGGATCGTCGGAGATAATATTTTCCAGGCCATACCTCGGGCCTCCGGCGGCCGCTCGGGGCGATCAAGGCACCCCTAGAACGCATTGGGCGCGGCGCAGCTGCAGGAAGGCCTCCCGAGTCAAGAAAATGTCCGACAACGAGCAAACGCCGCCGCCGATGTCGTCCTCGTCCTCGTCCTCGTCCTCGTCATCCTCATCCTCATCCTCGTCCTCGTCCTCGTCCTTGTCCTCTCGTCGTCGTCGTCCTCGTCGTCGTCCTCGTTCTCGTCGTCCTCGTTCTCGTCGTCGTCGGCGTCCTCGTTTTCCTCGCCGTCGTCGTCCTCGCCGTCGTCGTCCTCGTCCTCCTCGTCCTCCTCGTCTTGGTCCGGGGAAGAGCCGACGGGGAAGGGCCGCCGGGGAAGAGCCCGTCGGCGATCCGGGGCTGCGACGGGGCAGGGCGCGGCTCCGCGGCCTCGCGCGCCCGCAGGTCCAGCAGGGGCGGCGGCGGGGAGGAGCCGGGCGCGGGCAGCGACCTGACGCTCGGGGACGACGGCGCGCGCGCGCGCCCCTCGGGCCGCTGGCGGCTCCGGGGCCCCGTCCGGGGGGGCAGGGCGCGGCGCCAGGCTTCGAGGAGCCGGAAGTGGCATAGGCCTTTACAGTCAACCCGTATGGCAAGGATGGGCAACCTTCCCAAGGGTACCCCCCCTTGCAGCCTTGCATCCTCGGTCCATCCTTGGCCATTTTCGTTGTCCGCGCCCCGCTCGAAAAGATTCGAAACGGGCGTCCAAGGCCCTTGTGTCCTTATCGCGCATCCTTATGATACGGGCCGACTGTAGCCTGAAGCGGCCTGGGAGCCGTTTGGGGGGGCTCTTAGACCCCTCCAGGGCCTCTTTTGGGGCCTCTCTTGGGGCCAGCTTGAGGCCTCAAATAAGCGCACAGGAAGCGGATCGGCGAGAGGGCATAAATCATTGGTTTTCTGTGGGTGTTTGAAGGATCGTGGCCTCTTGGGGGGTTCCTGCAGGGGGTTCTGAGAGCACTTGGTCTTCTGGCCCTCGTCGGACTTCTCGGAGGTATGTCGGAAGCTATCTTGAATCATCGTCGGTTATTTTGAGTCATCTTGGAGGCCATCTATGAGCATCGGAGGCCCTCTTGGAGCCATCTTGGGCCATCTTGGGCGCTCTGACCGATCGCGGCGCCCCAAACAACCTGGGAGAAGGAGGTGAACCTCGCGTAAAAAAAGAAATTCATGGAAGAGGAAAGAAAGACACGATTAGACCACCTTTAAGGGTTGGTGGGATTAATGCATCGTGTTCACGCTCAATGCCGACTGCACTTTTGGTCTGGATGGCCCTGGTCAAACATACATACATTGAGATGCGCATGGCCGTGCTCTCACCCCTGTCTTGGCACGTTTTCACTAGCCGACGTACTCCTCGACCCACGCCCCTTCACCGTTGTTGCTATTAGGGTGCCTTGTTTCGAGCAGCAAAAAGTAATACATACAAATTCATGTGTTATACCAACAAGCCTCAGGAGGTCCGCGCGGATTTCTTAGATCCGCGCTGAGCCCCCCTCCCAGAGCCAGGCGGGCCCATAACAGTATATGTTTATGCCGTGTGTGATTCCTCTATTGTTGGGGTTCGTTATGCGCATGCCGTTCCTGGCTTCCAGGCTTCCCAGATGGGGTCCGAGCAGAGGGGGTCGGAGGGTCGCGCCACATTGCCGATGCATCGGCGATGCGGCTCGATGTAGAGCCTGATTTTCTCCACGCAGACTGCGCTGCTGCGCCGATGCACCGCCGACGACGCCGGTGCATCGCCGATGCATCGCCGATGCGGCGCGATCCTCTGACCCCATCTACTCAGACCCCATCCAGAAGGCCTCTTTCAGAGGAGAAAAAGGCTACGTATTCGGCCATGGACTCATTGTCACCCACCGGCCCTCGGCGGTCTTCCGACGGTCTTCGGCGCGAAAGCTGGATGGTTGCGTTTAAGACGGGGTCCATGATCGAACACGTAAAAAAGTCACCGACACCGCTACCGTTCTTTCGTTTTCCCCGTTTGGGGCCTCCTGGGAGGCCCTCGTTGCCACGGCTGCATTCGCCTCGAGGTCCCAGGCAGAACGCGCCCTGGGAGGTCGAGTAGCGGTATCGGTGTATTTGGTTTTCCCCAGCAGGAGGCCTCCAGCATTCCCTCGCGTCTTGAAAAAATCACGACGGTGAGTGCTTGGACGATTTCGGCCTTTTGGAGGCCCTCGGGCAGTGGCCCAGAGCTCTGGGGACACCGCATCGCAAAATCAGGACATCCGAGGTCTGGGCCCCACCCCCACCCCCACGTCTCCCTCCCCTCTTTAGGCTTCGGAATGAGAAACCGCATACGTCAGGATAAACCGTCGGAGGTCCGCGCGGATTTCTTGGATCAGCGCTGGGGACCCCTGGCGCGTTCCGCGCGCCAGGGGGGTGTCCAGCGCCGACCCAAGAAGTCAGAGCGCCCCTCCGAACGGTCATGTTTGTACCGCTTCTGCTGTTCACATACCTCGATTCACGCTGACCGCGTCCCGGTCCCCAGTTCGCGAGCGCAGTCGCGCGCACACGCCATGGGCGGCGTGCCGGGCGGGGGGAGCTGGGCCGCCCACTCGGCGCCCGCCGCACGAGCCGCTGTGGCCGCGGCCCGCCTGACTGCGGGCGCCCTGCGCGGCGCTTGCGGCCCGCGGAGCACCACGGCCCGCGCGCTGTCACTCCTGGAGGCTGGGAGCACGGCGCTGCCACGAGGCCGGGGTCTCCCCCAGAGGTGCGGCGCGTGCCTTTGCCCCGGCCGCCGTCGCGCATTTGCCGCTGCCATCGGAGTGGAGGTGGTGCTGGCGGCGCCGCAGGTGCGCGCAGTGCCCGTGGAGTGGCGGACGGATCTCTTGCGTCGCCGGCGGAGCTGCAGCCGAAAGCGGATCCCACGTCGAGCTCGGAGAAGCCGTCGTGCAGGACCCCGCGCCCCCACCGCCGCGACCCTGAGGGGGAGACGGGGTCGTCGCCAGGTGTCCTCCTCGAGGTTACCGCCACAGGGGTGCGCCGCGCTGCACGGCCCGAACCGCGGGCTCCCGTTTTCTCCCGCGGCATGTGTATGATTGTGGGTGTGATCGCGTGTGTGTGGTGTGTGTGTGATTATGTCTGCCTCTGTCTGTCTATATGTCTGTCTGTCTATGTGCGTGTGTGTGTGCGTCTGCGTGTGTGTATGTGTCTGTGTGTGTCTCTGTGTGCGTTTCTGTGTGTGCCTCCGTGTATGTCTCTGTGTGTGCGTGTGTGCCTCCATGTGTGTGTGTGTCTCCGTGTGTGTATGTGTTTGTCTATGTGTGTATCTGTGTGTCTGTGTGTCTGTGTGTGTCTGTGTGTGTCTATGCGTGTGTGTATGCATGTTTGTCTATGTGTGTGTGTTTGTGTCTGTGTGTGTCTGTGTGTGTATCGGTGTGTGTGTGTGTGGGTGTGTGTCTGAGTGTGTGCCTGTGTGTGTGTCTGTGTGTGTCTGTGTGTGTGTCTGGGTCTGTGTCTGGGTCTGGGTCTGGGTCTGGGTCTGGGTCTGGGTCTGTGTCTGTGTCTGGGTCAGGGTCAGGGTCAGGGTCTGTGTCTGTGTGTGTGCCTGTGTCTGCGTCTGTATCTGGGTCTGTGTCGGTGTCTGTGTCTGTATCTGGGTCTGTGTCTGGGTCTGTATCTGTGTCTGGGTCTGGGTCCTGGTCTGGGTCCGGGTCCCAGGGACCCCCAAAAGTGGTGGTGACCACATTGTGTGGTGAGTCGTTGGGGATTCGGGGTCGTTCTCCGAGGACGTCCCGGGCGATTGGGGCTTCCGAGGTCCCAGAACCGTGCGTTGACGGACCGTGCGGTGAAGTCTTGGGGGAATTCGAGGTCACCGCACGGTCTGTCACCGCACCGTTACGGGACTCTAAAGTGTCCGTGTCCGTGCGTCTGCGTGTGCGTGTGCGTGTGCGTGTGCGTGTGCGTGTGCGTGTGCGTGTGCGTGTGCGTCCGTGTTTGTATCCGTGTCTGTGTCTGTGTCTATATTGTGTTTCTGTCTGTGTCTGTGTGCGTGTGCGTTTGCGTGTGCGTGCGTGTGTGCAGTGGTGTGTGTCTGCGTTTGCGCGCGGGTGTATACATGGTGCGTGTGCATGTATGCATACATCCATGTATGTACGTCTGTCTGTCTGTCTGTCTGTCTGTGTGTCTGTCTGTCTGTGTGTTTGTCTGTCTGTCTGTCTGTCTGTCTGTCTGTCTGTCTGTGTGCGTGTGTGTTGGTGTGTTGGTGTGCTGCTGTGCTGCTGTGTTGGTGTGTTGGTGTGTTGGTATGTTGGTGTGTTGGTGTGTGATATGTGTGTGCTTGTATGTGTGCTTTGGCGCGGCTGCTGCCACGCCACCGCCCCGTGAGAGCCCCGCCTCTTGCTTGCCCAGCCAGCTCGCGCGCGCTCGCAGGCACTTCCCCGACGGCGCATCGCTGCGCCTGCCAGCGACGACCACAAAGTGCGTTTGTGTTTGTTCGTTTCTGATCCCGCGGTCGCCCAAGCATTTTCCCCGCCCGCGCGCTGCCACAAACAACCGCAGCATGCGGCATGCGCGGCGGCTCTTCCGGCGCCCCGCTCACTGCGTCCGCGAAGCGCCCCCGCCGCCCCCGCCGCGCAGACGCACGCGAGGTGCGGCGTGCAGGCTTGCCCGCAGGGGCGCGACCCACACCGCCAGAGAGCTCCCGAGGGGGCCCCAAGAGACCTCCAATAGGGATGCCGCCGCGGGGCGAGGCGGCGGCCCCAACGCCGCAGACCGTGGTCGCGCGCCCCAGCGGGCCGAGAAGAGCCCAGCGGCCGCTCGCCGCGTGCCGCGGTGGCGCTGCTGAGGCGCAGCACGGCGGCCGCCCCAGGCCGGGCGCGGACGTTCGTGTCGCGAGGCTGGTCTCGCGGACTGGGGGGCCGTACAAGTGTACGTGGCTGGGCGCGCACGTCCTTTGCGGGCCCCTTGCCAGGGGTGGGCACGGGGCTCGGGTGACCGCTCCGCGCCGCCGCCAGCATGAGCGCGGGGCGTGCGGCCGTTGCGTGGTCGCGCGTAGCGCTGCCGCGAGCACCGCCCCTCGCTGCCGCGCGCGGGCGCGCACCGCCGCCTCGCAGGAAGTCTGGGGCTCGCCTGCCGCGCCACGGCTGGGCGCCTCGATGTCGCGCACCCTCTGCTCCGTGGGCCGTTTCGCTCGGGCGCTCCGACCAGTGCGCAGCGATGGCCAAGCTTGCGCAGGAGGCGACCATGATGGGGAAGGGGGATGGGGATGGGCATGACGGGGATGGGAATTATGATGTTGATGTTGATGCTGGTGCTGGTGCTGATGATGACCTGATGTTATGATGCGATGATGATGACGGTGATGATGACGACGATGATGATGATGGTGATGATGATGATGGTGGTGTTGCTACTGCTGATAATGCTGATGATGAAGATGACGATAATGATGAAGACGACCATGATGACGATGATGGTTATAGTGACGATGGCGATGGTGATGGTGATTGCGATGCCGATGGCGAGGACGACAAAGCTGACGACGACGATGGTGATGGTGATGATGGCGATGATGATGATGATGATGATGATGATGATGATGATGATGATGATGATGATGATGATGATGATGATGATGATGATGATGATGATGCCTTGTACTTGTACGGAAATCCTTGAGTGCGCAGTGGGACAGCCGTGGCAGCATCCTTGCGTCTTCCGTCCTATCTTGGCTCAAGCTTCAAAGGCGCGGCTCCCGCGGCGGACCCCCCATGCTCGACTGGGTGGTGCAGCGCGGGGGAGAGTACGCCGCGCAGGGCTTGGTGAACTACATCGCGCGGTGCCCAGCGGCGCCGCCGTGCCCTGCCTGCCCGGCGCTCACCTGCCAGGCTTGTGGCGTCTGCCAGGCGCCCGCCTGCCCGGGCCTCTCGTGCCCGGCCTGCCCGACCTGCCCGGGCCTCGCGCCGGCGGCGGGGGCGGCGGCGTGCCCGGCCTGCCCGGAGGCCCCGGAGGCAGCCCCGTGCGCCGGGCACGGCTGGGGGCTGCTCTGGTTCGTGTGCGGCGTGGCCTGCGGCCTCGCGTCGTCCGCTGCGCTGCTGGGCGCTTGGCGCGCGGCTCGGTGCCGCGGCAGGCGCGGGCGGGCTGCCATCCAGGGCTACTCGGAGCCAGGGCGTGCCCCCGTGAGCGATGGCGACGTGGGCGTACGTGCTGTACTTCGGGGGCGGCCCCCGTCAGGTCTGGCACCAGAGGCTGGTGCTGGGGCAGGTGGCGCTGTCGGGTGGTAGCCTCTTCGTGATCGCCACGCCCGACCGCCACGTGTACGCGGAGGACTACAGCGCAGGGTCAGCCGACGTGGCAGCCGTGAGGTGGGCCGCGGCCTTCAACGTGCTGCCGGACGGCATCCCTCCTGGGGACGTATACCGTTTCCGGGCGGAGCCGACGGCGGCACAGCAGGCCGCCTTCCTCGCCGCGGCGGTGCCCGAGGCCGCGGGCGAGTGCGCCGGGCTGGCCGCGGCCCAGGGCGTGGCAGCCCCGGCGGTGGACGCCCACTGCCTGCTGCCGGTCCCGGTGGGCGGTCCCGCGGCCGGGGCAGGGGCTGCCCCGGTGGTGGCCGCTGCGGGCGCGCCCGCCGCTCTCGGAGCCGCGGCGCCTGCGCGGGTGCCACCGCTCGTCGGGCCCTTGCAGGGGGTCGTGGCTGTTGGTGCGGCCGACGGACGTGGGGCTGCTCGCTGGGTCGCCGCCGAGTGTGTTCGGCGGCTACCGCGTGGGTGACGACGTGCCCCACCAGGCCGGAGCGGGCATTGTCGGGGACAAGGACATCCACAGGCTAGCGGACGGCTCGGGCCTCTTCGTGCAGTACCTGCGGCCGAGCGACGAGCAGGAGTTCTTCGACCGCATCGTGGCCAGCGACGCCCGCATCCTCCCAGTGCGGCGCAACAGGCTCGGGCGGCGGGAGCGGACGTGGGCGGACATGTGTGCCGCGGTGACGAAGGAGGATTTCGGCAAGGACTGGACGCTCGGTGGCGTCCGGACGGCGGGCTGGTGCCTGGAGCACATCAACTCGGAGGGAGGCAGCTTGGATGCGCACCACGATCGGTTTCGGTCGCTGTGCCGCCTGGAGCCCAACGCATGGGGAGTGGCCGAGCACCTCCACCTCACGGCGGCCGTCAAGGCCGGCCTCCTCGTCGACCAGCTCGATGGCACGAACCTCGCCATGGTCGAGATGCTGCTGGGGAGGATGCAAACGATTGAATTCGCCCACCTCGAGCGGGCGAAGGAGGCCGAGGCAAAAGGATACAGTGGCCGTCTCAGCCTCGAGGAGCAGCAGGCATTCTCGGGGCTCAGCCGGGGCTCGGGGCAGCTGAGGATTTGTCCGGAGCTCCTCGACGTGGTTCGGATCGACGTGGAGCGGGAGGCGCAGCTCAACAAGGCCCTACGGAAGGGGCGCGAGGAGCGAGATGCCGCCCGCAAGAAGGGCGGGGGCGACAAGTCGTGAGCCTCCGCCAACATCTACATCTGAGGTTGGCTCGCGCTGCTCGGAGGGTGCAGCGCTGGCCTCTTGCTCTCTGTTCGCCCCCCTCCTCCTGTCCTCCGGGCTCCCCCCCTCATGCATACTTCTGCGCCTCGCGCTCCCGGCGTCCGGGAGGCGCGCAGGCCCCGCGCGCCGCCGCCCTACGAAGCTTTTAATTACGGGGGCGAGCCTTCCCGCGCGGTACCCCGCGACATCTTGCCTTTACCGCGGCCGGCGGTGGAGCGGCATCGGGGTATAAATGGAGGGCTCTCCCGTGCGGTCCGACAGCGTCGTGGTAAGCGCGAGAGTTTTGAGTTGGACTGCGATCGTGCCGTCCACGCCTTGAACTCGCTCTATCTTCACCAGGACCAGCCTCCCGTCGGCCAGGGCGCCGACCGTGCAGTTGTTGTTTCCTTGGGCCAGCGTCGCTGTCTTGATAGGATTCGGGACTCCGTCGCTGCCCTCGGCCCGCCTCCGCCGGAGGTTACTCCCGCAGAAGCTCTCCGGAAGCTTCGCGTGGCGAGCTGGTATGATGTTGACTCTGCTGTGCTCGGTTCCTATAACCTCGCTAGCGTCTCGCTCCCCTCAGGCTCACCGGCACCGGTACCGCTCGAGGATCTGTGGGGCGCTGGCGGGTCGGACATGATTAGGGACTTCGTCCAAAGCCGATTGCTACCGTCTAGTGAGGTAGATACTCGTTTGAAAAATTCTCAAGTCGCGGTGCCGTATAGTGACCCAAAGCTGCGTCGGGTCGCGGCCTTTGAGGAGTTCATCCGTGCATTGCAGCAGCGAGGCATGGTAGATTTCAGCTTCTCATGTAAGGAAAGGGTAGAAGCTTTTTTCGTGCACAAGAAATCCGGGAAGCTCCGGCTGGTAGTAGACTGTCGTAGAAGCAACTGTCACTTCCAGGACCCTGCCCCCGTTTCCCTCCTCACCGGCGAAGGCCTTGCTGGGCTGGAGCTCGGCGAGGGTGAGGACTTGCATGTTGGCGGGGCCGATTTGTCTGACGCCTTCTATCATATGCAGTTGCCTCCCGATTTGAGACCGTTCTTCTGTTTCAGGGCTGTGCGGGCGGGGGCGGTGGGGTGTACTAGGGCCAATGGGAAAGCCGCTCCTCCGTCTGCCATGGTCTACCCCCGACTGTCAGTGATACCAATGGGTTGGAGCTGGGCCCTGTGGATGTGTCAAACGGTCCATGAACGCATTGCGGAACAGGCCGGAGCTTCCCCGGAGAACCGCATTGTAGATAAGCAGGTGACGCCGGACCTTCATCGTGCGTGCCATTCGCAGTATGTGGACAACTTCATCGCTGTCTCTACTGACGCCAGTGCTGTTCGCTCTCTCGTTGCGGATGCGATTCGTGCTCTTGAAGGGCGGGGTCTCGTCGTTCATGAGGAGGAGTATTCGGGGGAGGACAAGGTGGCCCAAGTTTTGGGGTGGCAGATCGACGGGTCCCGGGGCCGCGCGGCTGCCACCCCAGTCCGTCTCTGGAGGGCCCGCCTGGCCATTCGGGCGGCCCTCCGGACGGGTAGGTGCTCTGGGCGGGACCTGGAGCGCCTCCTGGGGCATCTTGTCTTCCTCTCCCTGGTCCGCCGGGAGGGGCTATCGCTGTTCTGGTCGTGCTATGCCTTCGTCAGGAAGAATTACACCCAGGATGTGCGTCTGTGGGCTTCGGTGCGTCGCGAGCTCTCTCTCTGGGATGGGCTGGCTCCTCTCCTCTGGCGGAACCTACGGGCGGGCTGGAGCGACGAGGTGGTGGCCGTCGATGCTAGTGAGTGGGGGCTGGGGGCGTGCGCCGCTCATTGTGGGGCCTCCCTGGGCCGGAGCGTCGGCCGGACCTCGGAGCGTTGGCGCTGGGGTCGGGTCGGCGCCGCCATGGGCCCTCGTCGGCACGCGCTGGACCACGCTCGTAAAGCTGAGGCGGCGGCGGCCCTGGCGGGGGAGGCCCGCGAGGCTGCCCCCTGGATCGCCGCCGCCAGCGACGTCCCAGGGCCCGAGTGCGCTCCCCCCCAGCCCCCTTTGGCTGGCTCAGGTGTCCTGGACAGCCCCGGTGACGTCTTCGGGTTCGGTCGGGTCAAGCGGGTCGTGGACTTCCCAGAGGTCCCGCGGGAGATGATCGAGCTGCAGTGGTCCGTCGTCGGTCGCTTCCCTTGGAGGCGCAAGGGGGAGAGTATCGCCGTGTACGAGGCTAGGGCCACCCTGTACGGGTTTCGTCATCTCCTTCGGTCGTCTCGGAACCTTGGGAAGCACCTGCTGGTCCTGGGGGACTCGCAGTCGACGGCCGGTGCGGTGACGCGGTTTCGGAGCGACAGCCGTAGCATGATGCGGGTCACCCAGGCGATCGCGGCCCTCTCGCTCGCTACCGGCTCGGCCCTGCACTATCGGCGGTTGCCCTCGGAGTGGAACGTCGCGGACTCTCCTTCCCGAGGCCTCTGGGCTCCTGCGGTTCCAGGCCCGCTCGATTTTTCCAAACATGCTCCCGCGGGCCAGACCCGCACCGACCTCGACCGGCGCACGGATGGCGCCGCCGGCGGCGCCTGCGGGCTCGCTGGGCTCGCCGCGGGACAAGCGGGGGGCCACCCGTGGTGCCATGACGGCGAACCTCTCTACGTCTGCACGGGCCCCCGGCCCGCCGCGCCGACAGCGAGCCGTTGCCCGCCCTCCTCCAGCCGTGAGGAGGCTCCTGGCGGTGGCCAGCGTCGCGGCCCAGCGGAGGGCCTCTGCTGTCACAGTGGGGGGGCCCACAGTGCTGGAGAGCGCCTCGGATCAGCCTCGGGCGCGACAGAAGTGCCAGTCGCTGTTCACCGAGGTCCTGGCTTGGCTCCCCGTCCCGATGGCAACCTCCGAGGCGGGCGTCGACCTGCAGCTCGTGGGGCGGCTGGTCGCGCGGTACCTGGGCGGCGAGGACCTGGCGAGCGCCCCCTGCTGGGCCATCACGCTTCACGCGCAGGGGGTCAGGAGGTCGCCCAAGACGAACAAGTTCGACAAATCCATACGCCTGGATCTGGAGCGGCATGCCCCGCTCGAGCCAGGGCTCAAGGCCCTCTATCAGGGCCGGAGTCCGCGCTCGCCGCTCGTCGTCTTCGCCCCGCAGGTCGCGGTGACGACGGTGTGCAACGTCGTGCGCAGCCACAAACTGGACGTGCACCTCGGCGACGTCCCCTTGTCCCAGCTCAAGCACGGCGGCGCCTCGCACGACTCCGCCAAGGCCTTCAGGAGCCTGAAGGACGCGTGGCGCCGCGGGCGCTGGCGGTCGTGGGCTTTGGTCAGGCGCTACGCGAAGGGCAGCCGCCTCGGCCAGGTGCTGCTCGAGCTGCCCAAGGACCTCCGCGCCCCCGCGCTGTCCTGCGAGCGCTCGATGGCCTCCATCGTCCGCGGCCGGCTTTGTCCGGCGGCCCTCGGCCTCAGGTCCGCTTCTTCCTCGAGGTCTTCTCGGGGCCAGGCCGGCTCGGCCAAGCAGTCGCGAGGGAAGGCGTGAACGTTCTTCTCTGGGACGTGGAGCTGGGTGCCGACTACGACCTTCGTCTGGCTCGGAACCGCAGCCTCATCAGAGGATGGATCCGCTCGGGCATCGTGATCGGCGTCCACTTGGGAACACCATGCTCCTCGTTCTCGCGGGCACGCGATGTGCCCCCAGGACCTCCACCATTGAGGTCAAACACGTCACCCATGGGCCTCAACGGTTTGAACCCCGCCGACGCCGACAAGGTTCGCGTCGGGAACTTGTTAATGTTTTTCTCCGTGGCGGTGATGCGTGAGGCTATGCTCTTGGGTATACCAGCTACTCTTGAGAACCCCGCCCGAAGCCGCATTTGGATTTGCCCCGCCATGCAGAGACTTCAAAAATCCAACAATATCAATTTCACTGTCACCGATTTCTGCATGTGGGGCGCCCAGTGGAGGAAGTCGACCGGTTTCCTCAGCACGGGTCTGTGCATGGACGCCCTCGCCGAAGCTCGTTGTCTCGGCGCCAAGCGTGGCCTGTGCAAGCGCTCCGGCCAGCCGCACATCCCCATCCAAGGAAAAACGACAAGGGTGTGTTCTGGTCCAAGATCGCCGAGCCTTATCCTCCTGGACTTTGTAAAGCCCTGGCTTCTATTTACTACAATGCGTGGGCCTCGTCTAGAGCCGAGTTGTTCACTGAGAAGGTGTTTGCGGCCCCGTCGGGGCCAGATTGCTGATCGGGTGGTCTATGTGGTCCGACAGTCTTGGGAGGTGTGCGTGCTCGGCTCCCGAGTGGTCTGGCCTCGCCCGCTCCGTTTCGCAAAGGTCGTCGACTCGTGCTACGCCGTCTGGCTGGAAAACGAAGCCCGGGGGGATGCCTTGCACTTGTACGGAAATCCTTGAGTGCGCAGTGGGACAGCCGTGGCAGCATCCTTGCGTCTTCCGTCCTATCTTGGCTCTAGCTTCACCCCCATCTACCCCAACCGCCGCCCTGTTTTTCTTTCATTTTAAGGTTTCTTCCTCGTTAGTTGCTTTTGAAAGGGAGGTGTGCGTGCTCGGCTCCCGAGTGGTCTGGCCTCGCCCGCTCCGTTTCGCAGAGGTCGTCGACTCGTGCTACGCCGTCTGGCTGGAAAACGAAGCCCGGGGGGATGATGATGCTGATGCTGATGATGATGATGATGATTATGATGATGATGATGGTAAGAATGATGAGAATGATGAGAAAGATGAGGATGATGATGATGCTGATGATGGTGGTGGTGATGGTGATGATGCTGATGATGCTGATGATGCTGATGCTGATGGTGCTGATGATGAGGGTTGTGGCGGTGCTGCTGGTGGTGGTGATGGTGATGATGAGGAGAAGAAGGAGTAGGAGGAGGATGCGAATGCTGCTGGTGATGGTGATGGTGATGATGACGAGGAGGATGATGGCGTTGATGCTTCATGGTGATTGCGATGATGTTGATGACGGTGATGGTGATGGTGATGATGATGCTGATCATGTTGATGCTGATGCTGGTGGTGGTGATGTTGATGGTGGTGGTGATGATGATGATAGCGATGTTGATGATTATGATGATGATGATGATGATGCTGCTGATGATGATGATGATGCTGACGATGCTGACGATAATGATGATTCCGACGATGTTCACAATTTTGCGATGAATGATAGCCTTGATGAGAACGCCCTTTGTAATCACGGCAAGTGCGTTGGCAAGTGATGATGGCGACGACGACGCTGACGACGACGACGGTGGCGGCGCGGCGGCGACGACGACGATGATGATTTGGACTACGTAGTATGATTGTTGTGCTGATGGTGTTGTTGCCGAGGACGGTGGCGACGGCGACCAAGAAGACGGAGAGAGCCAGCTCGGGAGCGAAGCGCACCCGGGCCAAGCCGCAGGCGCGCCGCTCGTGGGGAACCCGCTGGCCGCGGCGCGGAGGCTGAGCGGGGGCCTCGGCTCGGGATACCCACCCCCTTTGTCCTGTCATTCTCCATTATTCTCCATCCTCCTTTCGTCCGCCTCTCGCCCTCCTTCTCTCGCCATCCTTTTCCATCCTTCTCCTTTCGCCCTCCCCTCCTTCTCCATCTCCAGCCTAGGGGCCTAGAGTCTTACGCCGTTGAGCCAGCCTCAGCGGCGCGCGCAGGGGGGAATGCAGAGGGGGGGGGGATGCCGCGCCTCCTTTCGTCTCCCCTCACCGTCCGTCTCCAGCCCAGCCTAGAGGCTTACGCCTCAGAAGGGGGCGGGGCTTCCCCTCCCCAGTGTACATCCCTCCCCCCCCCCCAAAAAAAACAAAAAAACAAAGGCAGGTCCCTTCCCCCATAATCTACCCTCCCAATCCTGTCCTCTCTGCATTCCTGCCTTCCTCCCCTGCCTTTTCCTTCGAAGCCCCCACAGGCGCAGGTGGTGGCGGGAGGGAGTGTGGAGAGGAAAGCAGGTAAGGAATCACGAACATTTGGGTTGCCTCTGGAGCCAGTGCCCTGTCGACCAGAATTTCAAGAGGTGGCGACGGGAGAGGGGGATCCGGAGAGTAGCCTTGGTATCGTCGAAGCGCGCCGCCGTAGAACCCATAAGATCACAACGGGGACCCCAGCTTGAAGCTACCCCCTACCATTCTCCCTTATCAAGTCGGGAGGAGCTTCGGAAGCCCGCCCAGTCCCCCACACCCCGGTTTGGAGTTGGGGGGTTATTTTCCAAACGGGAGGGTGCTTCCAAAGTTGCAGCCGATCCCCCCCTCTCTCTTGATGAATGCTGGGGGGCACTTTCCAAGGGAGGGAGCGTCCAAAGCTATCCCCTCCTGTGTTAAGCCAGAGGTAAGCCTGGGATTCGGAAGTTCCCCCCGTCCCATATCTTATGAAGCCGGCCGCCAGGTGATTTGCCAGCTGGAAGCATCGCACGTCTTCACCTCCATAGTTTCTGTGTAGTTTCGTCAGGCGTCGTGTGTTCATCGATACCATGTGACGCGAAGAGCATTAAATATATGTGTATATATATATATATATATGTATATATATATATATATATATATGTATATGTATTGTTCCGCCCCCCTGTGTCGACTGGAGTGGAAGAGCATGTGTCCTTCCCTCGCACTGAAGTGTGATGAAGACCAAACATGTGTATGATTCCCGCCCCCGCTGCGATATGCGACGAGGCATATTCGTCGCATGCTATCGCAGAATACCATCCGCCCCCCTGTGTTGCCAAGTGACGATGGACCAGACTAACGGTCGTTGCGTTGCCATAGCAGAACATCTTGTTGGATCCGACCTTTTCATTGCCCAGTGACGAATTCAGCAGGATAGTATCAGGTTCGCCCCCCTGCGTTGCCATGTCCCGAGTGAGGTAGAATGTTGTTTCTCCGCCCTGCACGTTGTTATGATTATGTGTGATTTGTCCCGCCCCTCCTGCGTTGCCATGTGGTTGCCATGTGACAAGTCAAGCATAATAGTTTATATGTCATCTCCTACGTTGTTGGATGACTCATAGACTTGTACATGTTCGTGCCCACCTGCACCGCTACATGACGAGCTGAGCATAGAAGGTGGTTGCCCTCCTGCGTAGTAGAGTATTTGTTTTGTCGGAGCATCTGCGTCGTCGTCCTCGAAGCCATTCGCATCGTCAGCGTCTTCATCGCAGTCGCCCTCATCGGCGGCGACATAGGTGGAAGGAGAAGAAGCACCAAGCAGGGTCGAGAGGGATGGATGGAGAGAGAGGAATGATGTTCCAACCAGGGCGCGGCCTCGAGGAACGGTCGAAAATCGTTGTGGGCATGGCGTAGGCGACTTTGTCGTTTCCGTCGTCGTTTTCGTCGTCGTCGTTCATGTGGCTGCTGTCGTCGTCGCCCCTTGCCGACCCGCTCGACCGACCGGCCCGTCAGGGTTCGTCCGATCGTTTGATTGGTAATCCGTCCGCATGTTCTGTGTCCAGCCCGACCAGCCCGCCCACTCGTTTTTACTTCCCGCGCACCCGCCCCGCCCGCCAGTGGTTGTCGCCTGGCCGCCTCGCCCTGTTCGGGCCTGCCCCCCCGACCCGCCCGCCTCTGCCGCATGGCAACCCGACCGTTTCATGTTTGCGGCCTGGGGTCCGCCCGACCCCCCCCCCGTTCGGGCGCACCATACTCGACGGCCCGACCCGCCCGTGAGGGTCTGCCCGCTTGGTTGCTCGACACCCCGCCCGCTCGCTCCGATGTATCCCGCCCGCCCGACCAGTCCGTCGGGGTTCTCGCGACCCTCCCGCTTGGGTCGCCGCCCAACCTGGCCGCGCGTCCCGCCTTTCTCCCCCTCCTCCTTCTCGTCCTCCTCCTCCTCCTCCTCCTCCTTTCCTCCTTCTCTTCTCCCAGTTACCTTGGCCTGACCTCTTAAGGCATTCACCTGAACCATCAAATGCCCGAATCCTATTCATAAAATCCCAGCACCAAGACCAACACCCGACAGCTGTAAACATTAAAATTGATGCCTTTCTCAGATGATTGTGGTTTGATTAGAAGATCGTCTGGTGTGTTGTCGCTGGCACAAACGTGGTTTCCAGGGGCCGGAGAGGAAATGGAAAGAGGGGGTCAGGGCGCCAGAGACGCGGGCACAGCGGACGGGTCGCAGGGAACGCCGATTTCCACGTTTGGCTATGCCCCCGTTTCGGGGGCCCTGGGCGCAGCAGGCTGGGGCATGGCAAACGCGGGCATATGGAAAAGCCGAAGCCCCAGCTTAGCTCAGCCCCCCAGTTAGGAAGCCCCGACAGGGTGACACCGTTTAGCGGTCTGGGGGAATGGGGGGAGGCGAGGGCGGTTTCGGAACCAAGGTGCCCAAAGGGAGGGACAGGCAGTGAGGGGGCAGTAAATCCTAGCAGGTTGTGGGAAATGGTGGGAGGAGAGGGCGGTTTCGGAAAGAAGGTGCCCAAATGGAGGGAAAGGCAGGGGGGTCGTTCCCCCTCTGTTTGTCCAGGTTCCCGGCGCGCGCGCCCTCACATCGTCGTTGATGTTGTTGCCGCTGCTGCCCTGCCCGTCCCGATTATGTTAATTTCGCCCCAGGCGCCGACAGAATGCCGCCGTGGGCAAGGACCGCATGGGAAAATTTCACAGGGGGGCAATTCGATGCACGGGGTCGCGTGATGCTGCGTGCAGATTGTTTACAGTCAGCAGATTGCTCTCTTAAGGTCAGCATCGCCAGACCCATCCCCAACCCCACCAGGGCAGGGAAACTTGGCTTCTTCAGCGCACCCCTTCGAGGCTGGGATCAGTGCCACGAAACCCGAGTGAGACGGCACCCATCCCCACCCCGGGGGGGTAGGTCGGCCAGCCGGGCCGAGGTTTCCCCAGTGGGGGTGGAGATTGTTCTGCTTCTCCAGGTGATGCTCACCCCAGAGGTATAAACAAAGGGAGGACCCCTGCCCCAGTCCTCCCGTCCTCTCGCAGCAGAGGGGGGGGGGACAGCGCTCAAGGCGGCGACAGAGTTACAATCCCTCCCCCCCCCGCGGTTGCGGCGGCTGCGGAGCTGCGGCGTTCCAGCTGTTGCTGCCTGCTGTGATCCGCGTGATGACGAGAGACGTGGCTCCGGCGATCTTGGGCAGCTCAAGAATTATCGTTCTTGGCCCTAAAGGTCTCGTTTCTTTTAGTTCGTGAATTCACACTACGGGTCCAAGCGTTGTTTCAGCCAGGATCCCCTCGGCCTTCCAGGTGGAGGTCGAGGCGCCGAAGATGACTGGTGCATGTCGTCGGGTGCACGCCCAGTTGATCGGGCCCGGACAGACCTCCCACCCAGACAAGTCGATAGGAATTGTCCTGGGACCTTGATTTTTTTTTCAATTTTTGCATGGGTTCGCACCGTCGCGCCTCGTGTGCGTTGGCGTCGTACTGGTTGCAGCGGTCGTCGAGGCGTCGCGCGCAAACGCGCAATAAATCAATTTCAAAACATGGACGTTGCAGTTGCTAGGACATCTCTTGCAAGTGGAACGCAGGCCCGCGCTCGTCCCGCCTGGCGCAGAGGCAAGGGGGGCGTGCAAGCAAATTGTAATAAGATGTGGAAGGGCTGTGGCCAGAATAGGGGGGCCCATCAGGCAATCGCATTCTCATGCGCACAATGCGAACTACCCATTAAAGAGGGTTACGCATGTCAACTGTGCTACTCACGACGCGCATCGCGCGCCAATAGTTCTAGCGTTCGTTCGTGAATGGCGTAAGTCTACAATTGTGGTTATTATCTGTCTCCTCCTTCGCCCTGTTACTATCCCCCCATCGCACCGCCGATCTGGCACGTTCAGTGTACGGCATTGAAACACACGGGCGCCCTAGCTTCGCACGGTTCTTTCCCTGACTACGACCCTTTTGCCTTGATTGAGCGGGGTCTGGAGGCCCGCTGCCACAGGGGCCGTCGGCGATGCGTTTCGGGGGAACTTAAAGCAGTTGCCTATGTGAGCAGATCGTGAGTACGTTCGCCAGCCAGTAGCGCTTGCGGCAATCGGTAATGTCGCCCATGGGATTTCTGGGTGTTTCAGTTGTCGCCCAGTCCGCGTTGGCTGGCTCATTCTGTCGTTTGGCCCGCTAAACTTGTGTCCCTGCCAATATCCAACCGCCTCGCGCACTCGGCCAACTTTTCTTGCGTCGGAGTTGCCATAATCTTGAGTGCTCGCGGCGATTGGGAAGTCCCTGAGAGGAGGTAGTGCCCCAAGCAGTGGTGTGGAGCTCGGGCTGGGGAGAAGCAGTCGCCAGGAATACGTAGCACCCTGCAACTGCGGATAAGAGTTAGGGCGCGGGCGGATGGGCGCGGCGCCTGCGACGCCCGCTTCGCGACCCGCCTGCGACCCATCGGCCCCGCTACCCGCCCGTCTTAAAGGGGCACGAAAGCCCTTGGGGGCTGCAGAGGGAGGAGAGAGGAGGGAGGGAGGAGACGCGCGCCTTAGAGGGAGGGCCCCTTCTGCACTCGAGGCCTCGTGTGCCCTCTTGGAGCCTTATCGGGGAGTCCCGAGAGGGCCCCCCAGAGAGCCCCATGAAGGCTCCATGATCATGGAGGCGTCTTGGGGCCCTCTTGGGGCCATCTTGGGCCCCTCTCGGGGCTCCTCTCAGGCCGCCCCCCATGGGCACTCTTAGGGCCTCATGGGCCGTCTTGGAGCCCTATCGGGGAGTCCCGAGAGGACCCCAGAGGGCCCCAAGAGGACACCATGATCACAGAGGCGTCTTGGGGCCCTCTTGAGGCCATCTTGAGCTTCTCTCTGGGCTCCTCTTAGGGCCCCAATGGTCGTGCCGACGGCGGTAGTTATGATTCTCACGGGGCTTTCGCCCATTTGGGAGCGTCGAGGTTGTTTGAGGATTTGGCACCACCGCCGCAGGCTCGGGGCGTCAATTGCACCACCGGCCCATCGGGCGACATCCGATTCCACTGGTGCACCCGTCACAGGTGGCAGAGCGCACCAGTGCACTCGGAACCGGATTCCGAGTTCACCGGTACACTCTGCCACCGCTTTCGGAGTGCACCGGTGCACTCCTTCGTCGGTTTCGCTAATCGACGTCTGTTTTGCCGGATACATTCAGCATTTTTTGCACGTCGATTAGTGGCGTGCCCCTGGTACACTCGAAGTCGCTTCTCGGGTGCACCCGTGGCCCACTGGCACACCACCCGTGGCCTCGGGGAGGCAGGGGGGAGGGTCCTCATCCTCCCTCTAAGGCACCCCTCCCTCGTGCTCCTGGCCCCCTTCTTATTTCCCTCGTCCTCCTTCTCCGTACTCCTCGATACCTCCAGTAAGGGAGGGATGCGTTGAGGAAGGAGGCGATGCATGGGAGGCGGCATGGCAGGAGGGAGGGATGCATGGAGGGAGGAGGGGAGGCAAAGATGGAGGACGAGAGGTGGGTATGAGAAGATAGGATGAGGTAGGAGGATGTAGGAGGGAGGAGGTTGGCGGTAGGGGGAGGGAGGTGGGAGGAGGTCGGAGGACGGAGGAAGGAAGGGCGTCATTGTGGTTGTGCGTCACAGTCGTGATCCGTTCCGTTGTTCTGCGTCGCAGTCGCGATGCAGTAGGTAACCATTTCTGTAAGTGCTGTATTTGTGTGCGTCGGCGTACAGCGATCGCAAAGACATAACAATCATTGTCGCCGTGGCTTTCGCATTATTGAATACGCCTACGGCGGGCCACCGCCGCTACCTGTTTTTTTTGGCAGCGCCTATGTGGCCAATCGGTGGGCTTCAGCTTGGCCAAGCTAGTCGGTGTGGCCAATCGGTGTGGGCAATATGTGGGCAGATTTTGAGGCGATTGTTCCCATTTCTTGTAAGCTCACAGGTTATTCGATCGTCGATCGTCGTCGTCGATCCTCGATCGTCGTCATTGTCGTGGAGCTCATGACCACATCCCAAAGCTCACGACCCCATTCTGGCGGATGGGGGTCGCGCAGCCCGTGGCTTGAAGCTGGCCTAGAGCTCTCGACCCCACCTTGGGGCTCTCTTCCCCAACTTGGATGCATGGGGGGAGGGGGGGATGGATTTTTTTGTAATTCGCTAGACTTGCCGACCGAATCGAGAGGCCAATCCACGCTCGTGCCGCCCCTCGGCACGCGCACGCCCCTGAGGGCCCTGAGGGTGGAGGGGAGAGGCGCGCAGACCAGACTATTAGCTCTCCGCCACTCCGCTCCCGCAGGCGGGAGAGGCTCAGCGCCCCAGGGCCTTGCCCATCTTCGGGTGCAAACCTCCGCGTATGCGATCCCGTGGCCGGCGACGCGCGTCATCCCTCGATCTTGCCGCGGGGCTCCAGCGGGCCGCAGCACTCCCGAGCCAGGAGCCGCACGCACACCTTGGAGTGCCCTCCACACCACGCACACGCAGTATCCGTGATGCTGCTCCACCCTGTGCTTCATTCATGGTGTGGCGCTTCCTGCCCGCCGCTGGCTTGGCCCATGACAGTGGCCCCCATCACGGCCGTCGCTGCTGCCATGGCCGCTGCTGCTGCCGTGGAAGAGCTGCCGCTCGTTATGGCCGCGCTTCTATCCCGCTGGCGAGCGAGCTCTCACGGCCTGCGCTGGCATTGGGAATGCCAGAGGCGACGACGCGGGCCTGGGGCCTTGGCCGACCTGCCGCAGGTGGTGCAGACGAAGCCACTGGCCGCTCCCCACCAGCGTGTGATTCGACACGTACAGGACTGGCGGGCCTGGTTCCGCCGGGCGAGGGCGCTCCAGCTTCGGGTCCACGTCGGCCCAGTCCCATTCGAGATTGTTGGGGCGAGAGTCGGAGGAGCGAGCTGGGGGCACGGGGCAACGTTCGGGGGCCCCGAGTTGAAGTTGCCGCGGCAGCGCCGGAGGGGTCCCCCACCCAAGGCGATTGGTCTCAGCTTTGATTATCCTCGTTTTGCTACTTTGTTCATCGCCTCTCGATTCGATGCCTGTCTCGCTGAGTTCGAAGCGCACATGAGCACATAGCCACCATCACGTGGCATCGCGGTACTTACTGACTGCGACCCACTTCGCCATGGCCGAAGACATGGTGTCGTGTCACAGCGCCAGAAGGTCCTCCATTCCGTGCCTGTAAGCTTCCCAGGGACACGTTGCTCGTCGGCGTCTGTTCTTTCTCTCAGGACGGGATAGAAGAGAAAGGGAAAAAGAGGGGAATCCATATATATATATATATAGAGAGAGAATGACAGACAGACAGACAGACAGACAGACAGAAAGACAGACAGAGACAGCCTTCGGGAGACAGGTGATCATGTGCGGTGAATGTTTTTGCCGCGGGCTGCCAAACGACAGGACGGTGCGGATGCCTGCGGAAGAACTCTGGCCAGGTGGTCTCATCTGCAGGGATTTATTCAATCGCTTCGCTCATTCCGCCGGGCCCATACTGCCTCGCCGCTGTCGTTTGTCGGGGTGTGCCTCGTAGGGCTCTCTTGGAAGGCCTCTTGGTGGCCTCTTCGGGGGTCTTGTATGCGTCGTGGGCCGTCTGGAAGCCATCGTGGGTGTCTAGGACGATCGTTCGACGAGTGCCATTTGGAGCGCTGCCAATTGCCCGAGTGATCGTTGTCAATGCGGTGCTGCTGGGTGGGGTTGTTGATTATCGAAGACGCATACGGCGAATCACCGCCGCCCCCTGCCCCGTTGGAAGCGCCTCTGTGGCCGACAGCTGGGCCAGAACTTGACCAAGCTATCGGGCCAGTTGTTCCCCGAGTCGGTTTGGAAAGACTTCGGGGAACGCATGGGGGAGCAAGAAGAGGAGGAGGGAGAGGATGAGGAAAAAAGAGGAGGAAGAGGCCTCTCGGGTGCCTCTTAGGGCACTCTTGGGGCCTCATGGGAGCTTCCTGGTGGCCTCTTGGAGGGTTTTTGAATGTCTTCGGGGGCTTCTTGCGGGCCTCTCTGGCCGTCTTAGGGCGTTCCTGATTTGTCTGACGCCGTCGGAAGCCGTCTTGGGGGCCTGTCTGGGTCGTCTTGGGGCCCTCTTGGGGCATATCAGGGGTTCTTAGGGGACACCTTGGGTGTCGAGTAGGACTCTTGGGCCGTTGTGGGGCCGTCGTGAGGCCGTCTTGGGTGCCTTTGGGGCCGTCATGCGGCCATATTGGAGGCCTCTTGGGCGATCTTGGGGGCCTCTTGGGCCGTCTTGAGCAGTCGGAATGCCGAAAAGAAGCAACAATGCCAAAATCAGTACCCCTGGAAGACCTCCTGGACGCCTTTTTGGGCCGTCTTGGAGGCCTCTTGGGGGCCTCTTGGGCAGTCTTGGGCTGAGAGGGTTCTAACGTGAGGGTTTGGGAGGGGAAAGGTGATGGCTACTCTGCCTCCTCCTGGCTCCTGGGGCTGCCACCCAGGAGAGCTTCTCATAGATTTCTGAAGGCCGATGTTTGAATCACCGACTCTGTAGGTCCAATGTTTTTTTTTCCTGGAGGGTTGTTTGGTTTACTCTGAAGCTTTCGATGTCCTGACGTTTTGCTTTCTGTCCAGGAACTCTGTCAACCAAACCTTGACCTGAATCAAGTGTTTTCGGCCCTGGCCTCAAGAAAACTAAAGTCAAGCGCCGACAAATCAGAGCACGAAACTTGTTTTGTCGTTTTTCACTCTCGAACTCTGCTTCGCTAGGGAGACGATCCTAGTCCTGAGCAACGTGCCGTCGAGTCGTTGCTGCGGCAGACCCGCAAGCCACTGCGCGACTCGAAAGGGAGGGCATTGGTAAGCCAGTGCCAGAGGCAAAGAGGAGGAGCGGTAGGACAGGAAGGAGGAAGTAAACATGCGACCTTGGGAAAACGGTCACAGCACTGTCGTGTCTCAGGCGTCTCCGATTTGTCGTCAGCAATTCCGATGTACTTACTAAAAAACTAAAGAGAGATGCGTCTGCGAGGCGCCGCTGACCAAACTCGAGTGACGCGTGTGCTTCTTCCTTCCCTTATTCCTTCCTGTCCTCCTGTGGATCCTCCTCCCTTCCTCCCTCCTTCCTCAATCCTCCCCCTCCCTCCCTTAGCCTTGAGTTGCGCGCCTGGGAGCCCTACTGCCCACTATTGGGCTGCAAAGCCAGAGGCGGCCTTCTGCGCCTTGGCCTTCTTCTTGATGTCCATCTCGTCGCTGTCCACCGCGCTGCGGTGGCACGGGATGCCGTACACATGCACGCCATCGCCAGTGACGTCTTTCAGGTACGGCCTTGTGTAGTCGAAAATGTGGGCCTCGCCATTCACGTGGATCTCGATCGGCATCGGCTCGTAGTGAACTTCGTGCGTGTCGAAGGGGTCGTACTTGACTCCCTGAGCCGACTTCTTCGCTTTCTTTTTCGGCGGCTCCTGCACAACTGCGTCCTTGTCCTTGTCTTTGTCCACGGGCTGCGCGTACGTGATGAGCCACGCTGGGCAGAAGTCGCTGCGCTTGACATTCTGAAACTGAGCTCCGTCGAGCCAGAGGTCTGGTCCGTCTCCGCTTGCAAGCTTCAGCTGCATGACCGAGTGCCTCGGCATGTGCTGGGCAACGCTGCCGTCCACGACCTTCCCCCAGTACGGGAGCTTGCACTCGGTGGCGTTGGGAACGTTCATGCGAATGATATCCACTGAGATCTTCTTCGTGCCCTTCGCTGCCCCCTCCTCTTTGATGTCGAGTGCCAGGTTGCAGCCTGGCTGGCAAGGGCCCTCGGTCAACATCACCTCCGTAATCTTCGCTGACACCGCGGCGGAGATCACCTTCTTCATGAGCTCCGAGGTCCATGCGTTCCCAGCGGACTCTCGCTCCTTGACCTCAGTGAACCAATTTCGCAAAAGGGGCTTCTCCGCAGCCTGCTTGTCAGACTCGTCGCTCTCACCGTTCTGGATGGCCTTCTTATCCTTCTTCTTCTCCGACTTGGGCTCCTTCAGCGCGGGCTTAGTCTGCAGCGCAACTCGGTTCAATATCATCTGCGTCGGAGCCGATTGAACCGCTTCGGAGGCTAACTCCGCCGCGTGCTCCGCGTCCATCGCTTCCATGATCTCTTTCAACAGCTTGTTCTTCTCGTTCGTGAAGACGTCCACCTGGGCCGATACCTTGAGCTCCTTCTTGATGTTGTTCTTGATGAAGTGCTTCATCTGCGCTGCCGTCGCTCCCTGCAGAACACACAAGTCACGGGCCTTCTTCACTTTGTAGCCGAGCCCATCGGCCGAGATTGCCACGTCGTGGCAACTGAAGGACTCCTCAACCCGCGCCGCGACCCACGTCTCCCAGTGCACGGGCTTGCTGATGCCCGCCTCAGACTTACCCCGCAAGCCAAGGTACTCTATGAACTCCCTGGTGATGCTGTTCAGCTTCTCGGGCGCCTTGAAGTCGAAAGGCTGGGCCACGCTCGACTGGAGATCACCCGTCGCCTCCAGCAGTGATTGGTGCACGAGCTGCGGTAAGAACTTGGCTTGCTTCTGCTGGTCGGCACCCTCACGCACAGTGCACCACTGCAAACCGAGGACGCTGCACATGTGCATCCACAACTGCACCCTCAGCAGGTCGAGGTAGACGGAGCCGTTGGACAAGTTGTTGTCCAGCTTGAGTAGCTTGTTCCAGTCGGTGAGCGCGATGTCGTCTAGCTTGTCCTGCGCCTTTGCCTTGACGATGAAGTCTACGACGATGTCCCACTCAGCTGGAATCACCACGCGCACCTCCTCAATGGCAGCCTGGGCAATAGCGAGCGCCGCCTCCTTCAAGGACTCGAAGACCGTCTGCTTCTGCACAATCTCAGCCACCCTGCCCATCGCGTTGTTCAAAGCCTTCGCAGCGCACATGCGACCCATGATGGGGAGCATGCTGTTGTTCTCGACGAAGTGGCACTGTATCGCTGCAATCTGCGAGATGTACTCCTCTGCCTTCTCGTCCGCGGTAGCCCTTGTGATCGCCAAGTCCTCGATTGCAGTCGTCGCTAAGGCAGCCTGCTCTTCCTCAGTCACAGGTTGTTCACCATCAAGGAAGTCTGGATCAGACGGCCTCGGCGCCAAGTTCGCGTTCTTGTACAGCGCGGCTTTGGCAATCTTGCGAAGAGCCGAGAACCCGTTCAGCTTGGATTTGCCCTTCCCCTTCAGAACTTCCACTGATTCAATCAGGCAGCCACGGATAGCGAGGTCCTTGAAAGACGCGATGTCGCAGTCCCTCGTCGAGTCGATCCTCATCATGTACTCGATTGTCTCGCGAAGGTGGTGCAGGAACTCCACGTCGTTCTCTTCGTCGATGACGAGGTCTGCTTTCGGGGCTTTATTCTTGATTATCTCGGCTTTCTTCTGGCTCTTCTTCAGCTCCTTCGCATCCTTCTTGCTACCCGCTGCCTCGCCTTCTGGCTGTGCAACTGACTGCGCCTCTTGAGCAGCCTGCAGGAGCATCTCGTTGCGCTTCGCCTTGTCCGCCTTGAGCTGCTTCCAGACAGCCGACTCCTTCATAGACTCCATCATAGTGTCGATCGCATCCTCCTTGAAGACGTCGATGGGCGCCAGTCCTTCGGAATGCAGGAAGCCCTTGCCGATGTTGCCTGCTGTAGGGGTCCTTGGGAAGTACTGCATGATGACGTCCACGATGAACTGAGGATGGTTGTAGCGCAACTTCCGAAGGACAGAGGCGAGGACGATGAAGGTCCGCTCATGCTTCGACGCCAAAGGTTGAGTAAACGCAATCTCGGCAAGGGCGCGCCTCTTGAACTCCGCCCACACAGTGGTGGTACCGTCGGTGAACACCTTCTTGCTCTCCTTGTAGAACGTGTTGCACAGCTCGTAGTTGCGATACGTCCTCCAATCCCTCGACAAGGTCTTGATGAACTCGAACTTGTACTCCTCGAGCTTCGCCTGTCCACCCAAAGCTGGAGCAGACCAATTGTTCGCGTTCTTCTTCTTCGTCCATGCCATCTCAAGGCTGTCTGTGCTTTCCAAGATCTCCACGAACGTCTTCGGCGTCTGCTGATCGTTGACGAGGTTGCCAACGTTGATGAGAAACCTGATGGCGTCCTTCGGCATGCGAATGTTGAGCTCCTTGCACGCCTTCACACCGTTCATGACGGAAAGCTGTACTGTGCGATTCTTCTTCTGGCCGTCCTTGGCGAAAGCTCGCCTTGCTCCCTCAAGCAGGGTGCCCCAGTGGAACAGCAAGTACTGCGTTCCTGGACGAACTTCGCGCTTCATGTGCTCTGGGCACTTCATGTACCATGGCCCCTTGCGAATATCTACGATGCCGATCTTAGTGACGCTCTCCTCCCGTTGCGAGACGCTGTCCTCGTCGCCGCGTCCCTCTGCGTTAAGGGGGTGGCGGTCGGTAGTCCACAAGCCCGTCTCGTCCACGAGCGAGAGGCGGCAGTCCGCGTTCTCGCAGTAGAGCTGCTCGCACATGCCGAGGAGCTCCAGGGGCGACCTCGTCCCTCCGCAGCGATCCGCGAAGTCTGCGTACTTGCCGCTGTCGTCGCACTTGTCGCCCTCGATCTCGGCGATGGTGCGCTCGGCCACGCGCACGGCCACAGCAGCGGAGGCAGCGCTAGATTGCTGGCTCCCGTCAGCAGAAGAAGAGGCGCCCAGGCTCGACATTGCGAAAGCAACTCAAGGTGTTATCTCCCTCTCTCTCGGTCTAGTGGTGGGTGGTGTACACTTGCACTGAGCGCAAACTAAACCGTGAGCACAAATAGCTACGGACGTGAGGCGTTTCACGTAGGGTCACCCGTAGGGAAGGGAGGGCAGCGCCGCCGATTTCAGCCCGGTGCTTCTGGAGGCCTCGGTCCCTGCAGATTGCCACGGGATAGCCATTCGGGCTCCAGGGTTGCCACGGGGTAGCCATCGGAGCCTCAGGATTGCCACGGGGTAGCCAAATGGGCCTCAGTATTGCCACGGGATGGCCATCTGCCTCCCCTTCCGCCCCCCATGGATTGCCACGGGGTAGCCATCTGGAGTCTGGGATTGCCACGGGATAGCCATCTGGCCCCCTGGATTGCCACGGGGTAGCCATCTGAGGCCTGGGATTGCCACGGGATAGCCATCTGCCCTCCTTCCCCCCCCCCTGGATTGCCACGGGAAAGCCATTTGGGTCTCGGGATTGCCACGGGATAGCCATCTGCCCCTTGGATTGCCACGGGGTAGCCATCTGGAGCCTCTGGATTGCCATGGGGTAGCCATATGCCCTCCTCCCCTCCTTGGATTGCCACGGGGTAGCCATCTGGACTCAGGATTGCCACGGGATAGCCATCTGGAGCCTCTGGATTGCCACGGAGTAGCCATCTGAGCCGTGGATTGCCACGGGGTGGCCATCTGGGGCCTCAGGCTTGCCACGGGGTAGCCATCTGGGTCTCAGGATTGCCACGGGATAGCCATCTGGAGCCTCTGGATTGCCATGGGGTAGCCATCTGAGCCGTGGATTGCCACGGGGTGGCCATCTGGGGCCTCAGGCTTGCCACGGGATAGCCATCTGGGGCCTCAGGCTTGCCACGGGGTAGCCATCTGAGGCCTCAGGCTTGCCACGGGATAGCCATCTAGGGCCTCTGGATTGCCACGGGGTGGCCATCTGGTGCCTCAGGCTGGCCACGGGATAGCCATCTGGGCCTCAGGATTGCCACGGGATAGCCATCTGGGCCTCAGGATGGCCACGGGATAGCCATCTGGGCTCCTGGATGGCCACGGGATAGCCATCTGGGCCTCAGGATGGCCACGGGATAGCCATCGGGAGATCAGGCATGCCACGGGATAGCCATCTGGACCAGACGCTTGCTATGAGATAGCCGACTAAACTCCGACCGAAAGCAAGGATGTATCAAGCGCGTGGTCTCGACCACATCGTGATTGCAATCTGTGGGACGCCCACCGCGGCAGAAAAAGCTGATGCGAACCACGATGATGAGACGATGTTGGTGATGTTGATGATGCCAGTTCAGTCTCAAGCGCTCGTTAGTCTGGCGAACGCCGCCAGGCAATCTCGATCCCGAGAAACAAATTAACCACCAGCTTTGGTACACATGCCACATACGAACCCTTCGTCAGTGAAATTGAATACGTTGTCGATTGCCAGTGCACAATCTATATGCCAATACTTCAAGCACCGCTTGCATCTGACATCATCGGCACACTTGTCCTTACATGGAGAGGCGGCCCTATTCTCATCAGCAAGCGTGCACACAACGCAGCGCATGCCGTCGCTTTCTGTGCGACTGAAAGGCCCAGAATGCAATTGAGCAAGCTCCCACTGCTGCACGATCAGACACCACTCGGGCATATCCGCTCTCCCTGCGCCTGTGGCTTTAGCCATTGCGACGGGCACATCAACAATGATTGCCCTCACCTCAGAGCAGTTGCGCAACTTGACAACAGGCGTAACATGGGCAACGACGAACACAACCCGATTGTTGATGTCTAGCCTGACTCGTCTCCCCTCCATCTCGTTCGCACCAGCCCCCCAATAAACAAAACGGACCTCAACCTCATCACGCTCTTCAGCAAATGCCATCAATGATATCGTCTTGTCGACGATCGCCTTCCCATCCGAGTGCAACCTGGCGTTCTCACGAGCAACTCCGACCTGATCGCGGCCGCGCCCGCAAGCAGCCACTATCGCATCCAACAGCCCATCTGGAAGCGGGGGGGCATCAGCGGGCGGTGGCAGTGGAAGCTCATCATGGACATCAGGCTCGGGGACAGGCTCTGGTATAGCACCATCATCTCCGACGTCATCGTCAGCGATGTCAGCGCCGCCAGACACGCCATCGCCAGCATCTTCGTCAGCTTCGGCCGCGGCCTCGGCCTCCTCGATGATGCGAGCGAGGTCTGCGCCGAGCTCAAGATCACTGCCACCATCGCCACCGTCGCGGCCAGCAGGATCGGCAGGATCGGCAGCGGCGACGTCAGCAGGCGCAGGCGCCGCGCAGGCCGCCTTCGGTGGCCGAACGACCTCCAGTGTAAAGGTGGCGACAGGTACGCCATGTACTTCGCAATTGTCTGTTGACGTCCAGGTAGCTGCATACTGGCGCAGCTCAACCTGCGAAGGCGATGCTTTTTGTTGAAATAAACTGGTGTCGGACCACGGGAGCGCCAAAGGATTTCGGACCACGGAAGGGCCCAAGAGGGCCTTAAGGTGCGAAGGTGCGTTTGTTGTTACTTGGCTGCTCTGCCACAGGCTTCGACGGCTTCGACGAAAAAAACTCGTTACCCTTCTCCTCCTCATCCTCCTGAAGTCCTCCCCATCCCTCCCACCTCCTCCCTCCTCCTGCTCTTCCTCCTCCCCCTCTCATCTTCCTTCTCCTCCTCCCCCTCCCCTCGCCGTTCTACTCCTCATCTCCTCATCCTTCTCATCCCCCTTGTAGCCTTGGTAGCCCCCGTGGGCGGATCCTCGCCGAGGGCGGGAACCAGGATGACCTTCAGGAGATCGTGAAACCAGCGCACGCTGAACGGCCTGTGTATCTTGCTCAGCCACACGCCGCCGTCTATCACCACGGGCGGGCTCATCTCGAATGCGATGCTGTACCGCTTGAAGGTCCAAGGGGAGAGCAAGAACCACTGGCCATCTATGGAGTAGATCTTCTTGGGGCCGATATCCACCCCGTGGTGCCCAGTTGCGTTCAAAGACAACGCCTTGCAAAACTTATCCAGCAATGAGAATTGGTGAGCGCATGCGCGTGCTCCGCCAGCGGGCAAGTCCACGCCACAAGAATAAACAGTCGGGGTGAACCTGCAAGACCATTCCACTGATTGCATGAACTGGACGACCTGATCGTGGACCTCACAGCAGTCTTCCGCAGACATCTTGATACCGTATTTGACCTTCATGCGGTTGTTGGTTGTTGGGATCTGGAGGCCTGGTGCCCTTTTCGCCATGACTTGCAGGGAAGACGCGCGACCTTCAATGTCTTGTGTGTCCACGGGGAGTTCTCGTCGCCATACCAGAAGATACGCAAACATCCTGGGTGTACACTGTCCGCTGTCTCTCATATATTCGATATCTCTGAGGAAGTTCACCTTCAACTTCGCAGCGAAGTCCGATGTGTTCGACTGTAAGCAGCACCCTGGCAAATCGAGTAACATTGTTGCAAGTGCTTTACGTTTGTCGTCGGGTTCATCATGAGGACGCGATACAACGTGCAGTAGGCATAACGGGAATCGGTCAAATGTTGATACAAATCTCATCCACCAAGCCGCCGCACACGTCAGCACACACGTCAGTACCAACAGAAGGCATTGGCCACGAAGTGCTGTGTTCCCGTCAGGCACAAGTGAGAACGCGCTGCCCCATAGCTTCGGATTGTTCATGGATGTTGGGTCTAGCATATCACTTATCGTCTGGTATGTTTCACCGCATTCAACCGTGACGAAGTTCGACAGAGGGGTTGGTCCAAGGTAAGTGTTCTCGTTGACGCATTTCTGGTTGGAGAGCTTGATCTGTTTCTGGGCCCAGTACAGGAAACGCGTGATCGGAGCCTTCGACACCTTTGATACGATGAGCATGATTTTGAAGACCGTTGAGTTCAACAAAGATAGCGTGTTGGATCTGTACAGCGATTGCTGTTCTTGAAATTGTTCTGCTTCCTCGTCACCAACGCCTGCCTTGTGTTTTTTCTTTGGTGGTTTGGCTAGGATGTGGTTGAAAAGCTTTGGCAGGACAGACATCTCATCGATGAGCAGCTCTTCCACCTGATCGATGGACCCCCACCGACCCCTGAGCACTCGACCAGGCATTTTTTTGCAGCGGGCAGTTTCTTCAGCACTTTCGCCGTACAGATCCACGATGGCATCTTGCAACTTTCTCATGATTCCAGTGCTCCTCCACATATTTGAAATCGTTGCAACAGCACTGAAGTATTTCGTGCATAACGGTTCAGCATCAACCCAGACCCACGAATCCAACACTGCCAGGATCGATTTCACGCACAAGTGCGAGGCGTGCAGATTGCACCATACCACACTGAACGTTAACCGATTTGATTTCGAAGTGATCCCTGCAATGATGTTCATCACGCCTTGGTTGTCAGGACCCTGGTCGAAGCCGAAGTTAAACATGGTGAGTTGTGATTCGTCGCCAGCGTTCAGGTGCTGCTCTAGATCTGCGGTGCCACACGACCGAAACCCAGACTTAATGAATTCGTAAAGCTCCTGCGGGCGCAAAAAAAAACTCCTTCACTCCTTCGTCCTCCTGCTCTCCTTCCCTACTCCTTCCTACTTCCCGAGTCCCTCCTGCATCCTACCCCTTCTCCTACCTTCTCCTGCTCCGTCTCCTACTCTCCCCTTCCCTCTGCCACTGCTCCTACGATCCTGTTCAATCCTCCCTCCTATCTCTCCTTTCCTCCCTCCTCCACCTCTCCGTGTTTGCATCAATGCCGCTGTCCTCACCGTCGCCACGCCGAGAGAATTGGAGGTCGCAATCGGTCGCCGTGACTGCCGGCCTGAGCGCCTGAGAAAGGCGAGCGCCAGACGAGACTTGGACCTCAGCAGATGCGACTTGAGCGGGTCCCAAAGCACAAGATTGGAGAGATGATATGAATACTTTACTTTTTTCGAGAGCTTCTGAATGTGTCGCATCCCCTTTGAACAAGAAAGCTTGCATCTTGTGAACGGCTTCGGTTGGCGAGTCTGGAACCTCACTCACGTAAGAAGAAATAACATCGTAATCATTTTTGGACGCAACGCATTGGGCAGCATTGACTCTGTGCTCGAACCGAGTCGCAATGTTTTTGTCAAGAAATGCACCATGAATCTCATCACCAGCAATAAGAGCTACCGCAGTGCTCGAAGCAACGTGCCCTCTCGATTTTCGAATTGCTATTGTATAGCCACCGTACAAGCTGACGTTCCTCGTGCCAACCCTGTAGTTCACGCGGCGCATCAGCTCATCAAGTTGTTGCTTCAACTCAGTATTCTTCACAACCAATGCATCACACCGATCATTCGCTCTGCACTGTGCACGCTTGGTTCTGTCAATTTCCTTCACGGATTGAGCAAGCTGTGCATCTCTCAAAGCAATCAATTGTACCAGTTCAGCGTGGTCCCATGTTTCGTATTCCACAATGGCTTGGCTAGCAGCTGCAACACTCGGCAACGTTAAATCTCGCCTGGATCTCTGCGCCATCGACATCGCGCTGGGTTGATATGCAGTGCGCCGCAACACGACATCGATATCAGATTGATCAATAATCTTGTCTGTGAACTTCCAAAGGACATTCGGGAACAACTTAATATCAAAGCCTGCGTCTTTTCTGTTCGTATCGCCGCCAAGGCTGCACACATGAGACTTGATGCGTTCTGACAACGCTCGAACACTAGGGAAAGGATTATCTCGCAGTATTCGTTCCACAATGAGAGCAGAATCGTGCCACCTTAAAATCCCATCGCCACGGCAGCTGCCCTTTGACACAGAAACGATAGCCACGATATCCTCAATCACAGCAGCTCTTGATATCACATCCGCATTCTGATGTGAACTCGCAACCAACATAGCGAGCTAGCCAAAACGGCTGTGGTGAGTGACAGTGGATGGTGATGGCGGTGGCATTGCCCCTCATACACGTCTGTGCTGCTGAGGGTGTTGACCCCCTCCTTCTCCGCATCATCCTTCTCTTCCGCATTCGTGTCCCTCCTCCTCTTCCTCTTCTTCCTCCTCCTCTTCTTCCTCCTCCTCTTCTTCCTCCTCCTCTTCTTCCTCCTCATCTTCCTCTTCATCCTCTTAATCTCTTCGCTCCCCTCTTCAACGCGTGCCTCTCCTCTGCGCAAACGTGGCCCAACATGGCTTTCATCGAAGAAATCAGCCACCGTGGTGACCACACGGACGCAGCGCGTTGGATGGTATGTCGGTTTGTCAGCTGTCTGGTAAGGTGTCTGTTGTTCTTCTTTGCTGTTAACGGCCCCGAAGGGCTTTCCGATTTCCTTGAATATTTCATTCGTGTTTGAGTGTCTGATGAGACAGATGAGGGTGAGAGGGTGAGGTTTCGATGTTACCTAGTCGCGAAGGAAGCATGCCACCGTCAGTGGCTCGAGGCCCTGAGGTGGGCTCACGTGGAAGGCCCAGAGGAGGAGTAGCCAGAGGCTTCCCCCTCTGATTCGGATCATTAGAACCCTCTCAGTTTTGGGCCATCTTGAGGCCGTCTTAGGCCGTCTTGGGTGCATCTTGGGCCGTCTTGGAGGCATCTTGGGGCCATCTTAGCCGTCTTGGAGGCCATTGTGGCCGTCTTGGAGGCCTCTTGGGGCCGTCTTGGGGGCCTCTTGGGCCGTCATGGGGCCATCTTGGAGGCCTCGTGGGCGATCTTGGGGGCCTCTTGGGCCGTCTTGAGCAGTCGGAATGCCGAAAAGAAGCAGATGCCAAAATCAAAAACCTAAGGAACATCAATGATTTTGGCCTCTTCGGGCCCTTGGAGGCCTCTTGGGCCGTCTTGGAGGCATCTTGGAGGCCTCTTCGGCCGTCTTGGGCCATCTGGAGGTCATCTCAGGCCGTCTTGGGTGCATCTTGGGCCGTGGTGGAGGCATCTTGGGGCCATCGTAGCCGTCTTGGAGGCGTCTTGTGCGCCTTGGAAGCCTCTTGGGCCGTCTTGGGGCCCTCTTGGGGCCGTCTTGGGGGCCTCTTGGGCCGTCACGGGGCCATATTGGAGGCCTCGTGGGCGGTGTTGGGGCGATCTTGGGGGCCTCGTGGGCCGTCTTGAGTCGTCGGAATGCCAGGAAGAAACAAATGCCAAAATCCTTCAAAAACCTAAGGAAAACCACTGATTTGGGCCTCTTCGGGTCCTCCTGGAGGACCTCTTGGAGGCCTCTTGGGTCGTGCTGGGCCGTCTTGGAGGCTTCTTGGGCGAACTTGGAAGTATCTTGGACTCTCTTGGGCCGTCTTGGAGGCCGTGTGAGACCATCTTGGGCGGACTCGGAGGCCATTTTGGACCATCTTGGAGGCCATCTTGGGCCAACGTGGCCATCTTGGAGGCCATCTTGAGCCGTCTTGGAGGATTATGGGGGGGATTGAGATCCCTTTCGGGTGGCTGGCGGGACGGGCCGAAGCCCCAGGGGGAGTTCTTTCATTGGAAAAGAACCAAAACCAAAACCGAAAGGGTCTAGCACGCTGGGCACCCCTGTGGCAAGCCAACAGGGAGCGGCGGATCGAAGACGCTTACGGCGAATCACCGCCACCCCCCGCCCTTTTGGAAGCGCCTCTGTGGAAGACAGCTGGGCCGGAGCTTGACCAAGCTATCGGGCCAGTTGTTCCCCGAGTCGGTTTGGAAAGATTTCGGGGAACGCATGGGGGAGCAAGGAGAGGAGGAGGGGGAGGATGAGGAAAAAAGAAGAGAGGAGGAGGCCTCTTGGGCGCCTCTTAGGGCACTCTTGGGGCCTTCTGGGAGCTTCCTGGTGGCCTCTTGGAGGGTTTTTGAAGGTCTTCGGGGGCTTCTTGCGGGCCTCTTTGGCAGTCTTAGGGCGTTCCTGGCTTGTCTGACGCCGTCAAAAGCCGTCTTCAGGGCCTGTCCGGGTCGTCTTGGGGCCCTCTTGGGGCATATCAGGGGTTCTTAGAGGTCATTTTGGGCGTCTTGGAGGCCTCTAGGGCCGTTGCGGGGCCCTCTTGGGGCCGTGCCATCTTGGAGGCCTCTAGGGAGATCTTGGGGGCCTCCTGCGCCGTCTTGAGCCGTCGGAATGCCGAGAAGAAGCAAATGCCAAAATCTTTCAAAAACCTTAGGATATCAATGATTTTGGCTTCTTCGTGCCCTCCTGGATAGCCTCCTGGTCACCTTTTGGGCCGTCTTGGAGGCCTCTTGGGGGCCTCTTGGGCCATCTTGGGCCATCTTGAGGCCATCTTAGGCCGTCTTGGTGGCATCTTGGGGCCATCTTTCCCGTCTTGGAAGCAATTTTGGCCGTCTTGGAGCCCTCTTTGGCCCTCTTGGGTCCGTCTTGGGGGCCTCTCGGGCCGTCCTGGGGCAATATTGGAGGCCTCGTGGGCGATCTTGGGGGCCTCTTGCGTCGTCTTGAGCCGTCGGAATGCCGAAAAGTAGCAAATGCCAAAATCCTTCAAAAGCCGAAGAAAAATCAATGACTTTAACCTCTTCGGGTTCTCCTGGAGGACCTCTTGGAGGCCTCTTGGGCCGTCTTGGAAGCCTCTGGGGGGCCTCTTGGGCCGTCTTAGGTAGGCCATCTGGAGGCCATCTCAGGCCGTCTTGGACGCCATCTTGGGCGTCTTGGAGGCCTCTTGGGCCGTCTTGGGGCCCTCTTGGGGGCATCTTGGGGGCCTCTTTGGCCGTCATGGGGCCATCTTGGAGACCTCTTGGGCGATCTTGGTGGGACGACCTCGGGGGCCTCTTGGGCCGTCGGATGGCCGAAACGGCGAAAATGCTGAAATTCTTCAAAGACCTAAGGAAAATCAATGATTTTGGCCTCTTCGTGCCTTCCTGGAGGACCTCTTGGAGGCCTCTTGGAGGCCTCTTGGAAGCATCTTAGGCCTTCTTGAGCCATCTGAGGCTGTCTTGAGTGCACCTTGGCTCGTCTTGGAGGCATCTTGGAGCCATCTTAGCCGTCTTGGAGGCCATCTTGGCCGTCCTGGATGCATCTTGAAGGCCATCTTGGGCCGTCTTGGAGCCGTCTGGAGCAGGAAAAACCTTTTGCAACCGTGTCTTGAAGATCTTTCCGGGACCCCGAGGGGGAGTTCTTTTGGAAAAAGAACCAAAACCAAAACCGAAAGCATCTAGCACGCCAGGCACCCCTGCGATGAACCGACAGGGGGCAGCGGATCGAAGACGCCCACGGCGAATCACCGCCGCCCCCTGCCTTTTTGGAAGCGCCGATGTGGCCGAACGTTGAGGCCAGACCTGCCAAGCCATCGGACCATGTGTTCCCCGAATCGGTTTGGAAAGCCTTCGGGGAACACGTGGGCATCTTGAAGGTCATCTTGGCCGTCTTGGAGGCCTCTTGGGCCTTCTTTCGGCGATCTTTGGGGGCTCTTGGGCCGTCTCGGGCCGTCGGAAGGCCGAAAAGAAGGAAATGTCAAAATCCGTCGAAAACCGTAGGAAAATCAAGGTTTTTGGCCTTTTTCTGGCCTTCCTGGAGGCCCTCTTGGGGGCCTCTTGGGCCGTCTTGGGCCAGCTTCGAGCCAACTTCGGCCATCTTGGTGGGTTCCTGGCACGTCTGACGCCGTCGGGAGCCGTCTTGGGGGCCTTTCTGGGCCAACGGGGGACCCTCTTGGGGCGCTTCGGGGCCGTCTTGGAGGCCATCTTGGGCGTCTTGGAGGCCATCTTGGGCGTGTTGGAGGCCTCTTGGGCCGTCTCGGGGACCTCTTGGGGCCATCTTGGAGGCCACTTGGGCCGTCATGGGGCCCTCTTGGGGGCCTCTTGGACGATCTTGGGAGCCTCTTGGGTCGTCTTGAGCCGTCGGAATGCCGAGAACCAGCAAATTCTGAAATCCTTCAACAACGTAAGGAAAATCAATGATTTTGGCCTCTTCGGGCCCTCCTGGAGGACCTCTTGGAGGCCTCTTGGGCCGTCTGGGAGGCCTCTGGGGGGCCTCTTGGGCCTTCTTGGGCCGTCTTGGGTACATCTTGGGCCGTCTTGGAGGCATCTTAAAGCCATCTTAGCCGTCTTGGAGGCCATCCTGGCCGTCTTGGAGGCATCTTGGAGGCCATCTTGGAGCCGTCTTGGGCAGAAAAGTAGGGAATTGAGGTCCGTGGAAAAAATCCCGGGACCCCGGCGGGACGCGCCGGAGCCCCAGGGGGAGTTCTTTTGGAAAAAGAACCAAAACCAAAACCGAGAGGGTCTGGCACGCCAGGCACCCCTTTGCTAAAGCAAAAGGGGGCGGCGGATCGATTGGCCTTCGGCCCATCCCGCCACCGTGCCTGGGTGGTGGGTCAGAGGCCTCATGGATGTTGGTTGGGCTCTCGTGGATGGCCTCTCGGGGGCCTCTGGGAGGCAGTTTTGAGGCCTCTTGGGGGCCGTGTTGGGACCTCCTGGGGCTTCTTGGGGCCTTTTGGAGCTTTTTGGGGTGCCTCTTGGGGGCTCCTTGGGGCCTCTTGGGGCCTCTTGGGGCCTCCTGGGGGCCTCTTGGGGCTGAAGACTAGACTTTTCAGTTCTTGGGCCCCTCTTGGGGCCGTTTTGAGCCGTTTTGGGCTGTCTGGGGGCGCCTCTTGGGCCGTCTCGGGGCCATCTTGGGCCGTCTTGGGGCCCGGGTTCTCTTGGGCCCATCTTGGGGGACGATGTTGGAGGCCTCTGGGGCAGTTCTGGACGCTGTGAACCCCCAAACGTCGCACATGCGACAAATCTACGTTTCCCGAAGGGCATGGGACGATTTTTGCTTGTTGGGGCCCTCTTGGGGAGCCCCTTGAGGCTCTCTTGGGTTTTTTCTGCAGCCTATGAAGCCATCTAGAGACCATCTGTAGCGTTTTGGAACGATCTTTCGGCGACTCGGGGCCTCTTGGGCCGTGTGGGGGGCGTCCCGGCGCCTTTTTGGCGCGCTGCTGGAGACCCTGGGGGAGTCAGCCGGGCATCGCCCGGGGTATTTTTCGCCCAGGGGTCCCCAGGGGCCGCCACGCGCGCGCGAACTGGAGATACTCTTAGCCTGTTACCGGAGATCTTGCACGCCTTCGGCCCGTTGGGCCGGCGAATTATGACACCAGTGCGGCACCCTTTTCCTCGCTGCCCCTTGGCCCCTAACCCCGGCTAATCACAATGTTGCGTACTCCTCCCCCTGTCTAGGCATCCTTCTGCCATAATTCCCGAAAGAAGGAAAGCTAGAAATCTTGACGATGTGCAAATCCTTAAGAGCCCATCCAGAAGCGATGCCAGCTGCAGGCCAGTCCATCACGAGCACCACATCACGCGGGAGATCACATCAACGACTTCGATCTCTACCAAACAAACGTGACAACGCACACCTATGCTGCTGTACACTTTCATCATACGTGCCTCTTGCTGTCTTCAGTCAACCACAGCTGGCATCAGCCTTCAGAATAATTCAGCGCGTGGAGAGCCTCGAGTCAGTGAAAACCCTCGAGGCCACGAAGAGCCCTGACTCCCACAACGGAATTCTAGACGCTTCGCGTATCCCCACCAGCCCGTCCAGAAACGACGCCCAGGCGAGTAGAGGGTCGTCCTGAGGGGCTTTTCGGCGTCTTGGGTGCCTCGGGGGGGCCTCTGTGGGCCGTTCGGGATCCTCTTTGGGGCCTCCTGGGGGCCTCTTGGGGCCTCTTGGGGCCATCGTGGGGCCATCTTGGGGCCTCTGGGAGCACCTTGGGTGCCTCTGGGGGGTCTCTTGGGGCCTCTTGGGGGTCTCTTGGGGGCCTCCTGGGGGCCTCTTGGGGGGGGGGCCATCTTGGGGCCATCCTGCGGCCTCTTGGGGCATCCTGGGGGCCTCTTGCGGCCATCGTGGAGGAAATCGATCAAAGAAGAGGGGAGCCTTAATTAGCGTTGCCCCCTCAGAAGGCCAAAATGGGGCCCAAACCATAGTAAAATCAATGATTTTGGCTTCCTCGCCGAGGCCGTTTTGGACGCTCTGACCGCTCCCCGCCCCTCCTGTCCAGGTCAGTGGGGAGGGGGTAGGGGGAGGGGTAAACCCCTCCCCGAAGGGGAAGAAGGAGGGGTGGAAGAGGAAACGCTCTAAACCACCGACGCCCAGAGGGCTGGTGGGACTCGGGATGTTGTTACGGGGTCGGTCGGATGTATTACAAGGAGGGATGTCAATTCACAGGTCTCATCTTCCACCACTCCACCCTGCAGCACGTGCTTCACTGAGTTCGCATCAAAAAACGCACATCCAAAAATGCACGCGAGCGGGTTCGGGAATGGCCGGTGCACGATCTGGCAATATGTCTGGTCTTGCCCCTTCCTTGCTGGCTAACTGGTGGAGGAAACTCACGTACGGCTGCTCGCCTTCGTTGAATACCATTCGTGCGGAGAAACAGGCCAGGAACATGCAGCACTCATCCGAAGTGACCCGTTCCCCCCCCCCTGCCCCAACATTTTGCGTCGCTTCTCTCGTCGAGCACGCTACTGACGAACCGCCTCGAGCGCAGACTGCCTCCGCTCGAGCACTCGTGGTCTAGAGAGACTTCCATGCCCACACCATTCCCAGGGGAGCTTAACACTGGTTAAGAACACCTCCTCTTTCCCGACCCGGCCTTTGCACACTCCCTATACCCACCCCATCTCCATCAATTACCCAGGCAGTCGCGATAGTTCTCGACAATCCCCCTTCCAAGTTGTGACTGCTCTCTGAGCCGCCAGGAGCTGCCAGGTGGGCAGTGTCAGGATGATTGCAGCCAGAATTGGATAAGGGGTGTTTAACCCGCTCGACGTTGAGACTACCCTCGGGCAGCACCGTTGATGCGTTCATCCTTCCTGACGCTACGCGGTACCTCTCCAGCGTCGAGCTCTCAGTATGTGTACCACCGCAGATGCGATCTCCGGAAGGCCAGGGTACCCTTGGGGTAAGCATTGCACGGCTTGCTTGTGCTAAGCAAACTCGATCCTCGTGATCAGCAAGCTCTCATAAGACGTCGTAAACCACAAAGAAAAATCCACGAGGAACAAACATTGCCTGGCGAAAGATCCAACCATATGCAGCTGTGAGTACCGTCGTTGTATGCCTCGCATTCGGAGGAGCTCTATACGGCCCCGAAACGTGTGAGGGGTGTGCCAAAATTTGCCCGGTGGGCGCATGCGAAAGCAGCCACTGGGGCCGTCGGCCGTCGGTGGAATTACCTATGGGGCCACGAAACGTGTGAGGAGTGTGCCGAAATGGGTGCGGTGGGCGCATGCGAACGCAGCCACTGGGGCCGTCGGTGGAGCTCCCTATGAGGCCGCGAAACGTGTGAGGGGGTTGCCGAAATGGGTGCGGTGGGCGCATACGAACGCAGCCACTGGGGCCGTCGGTGGAGCTCCCTATGAGGCCGCGAAACGTGTGAGGGGTGTGCCGAAATGGGCGCGGTGGGCACAAGCGAACGCAGCCACTGTGGGGCCTTCGGTGGAGCTCCCTATGGGGCCACGAAACGCATGAGGGGTGTGCAGAAATGGGTGTGGGTGACGCATGCCGGCGGTGGCATTAGGGCCTTCGGTGGAGCTCCCTATGGGGCATCGAAACGTGTGAGGGGTTTGCCGAAATGGGTGTGGATTACGCATGCCGGCGGTTGCACTGGCGCCTTCGGTGGAGCTCCTTATGGAGCCACGAAACGTGTGAGGGGTTTGCCGACATGGGTGTGGGTGACGCATGCGGGCGGTTGCATTGGCGCTTTCGGTGGAGCTCCTTATGGGGCTAAACGTGTGAGGGGTGTGCCGACATGGGTGTGGGTGACGCATGCAGGCGGTTGCATTGGGACCTTCGGTGGAGCTCCCTATGGGGCCACGAAAGGTGTGAGGGGTGTGCAGAATGGGTGTGGGTGACGCATGCAGGCGGTTGCACTGGGACCTTCGGTGGAGCTCCCTATGGGACCTTGCCGGTGGACGCATCCACTATGGGGCCACGAAACGTGTGAGGGGTGTGCCGAATGGGTGTGGGTGACGCATGCGGGCGGGCACTGGGGCCTTCGGTGGAGCTCCCTATGGGGCCACGAAACGTGTGAGGGGTGTGCCGAAATGGGTGTGGGTGACGCATGCGGGCGGGCACTGGGGCCTTCGGTGGAGCTCCCTATGGGGCCACGAAACGTGTGAGGGGTGTGCCGAAATGGGTGTGGGACGCATGCGGGCGGGGCACTGGGGCCTTCGGTGAGTGGGGGAAACGTGTGAGGGGTGTGCCGAAATGGGTGTGGATTTAGCACGCGGGGGTGGCTCTGGGGCTTTCGGGTGAGCTCCCTATGGGGCCACGAAACGTGTGAGGGGTGTGCCGAATGGGTGTGGGTGACGCATGCAGGCGGTTGCACTGGGACCTTCGGTGGAGCTCCCTATGGGGCCACGAAACGCGTGAGGGGTGTGCCAGAATGGGTGTGGGAGACGCATGCAGGCGGTGGCACTGGGGCCTTCGGTGGAGCTCCTTATGGAGCCACGAAACGTGTGAGGGGTGTGCTGAAATGGGTGTGGATTACGCGCGCGGGCGGTGGCACTCAACCTTCGGTGGAGCTCCCTATGGGGCCACGAAACGTGTGAGGGGTGTGCCGACATGGGTGTGGATTTAGCACGCGGGCGGTGGCTCTGGGCCTTTTGGGTGAGCTCCCTATGGGGCCACGAAGCGTGTGAGGGGTGTGCCGACATGGGTGCAGGTGACGCATGCGGGCGGTGGCACTGGGGCTTTCGGTGGAGCTCCCTACGAGGCCACGAAACGTGTGAGGGGTGTGCTGAAACTGGTGATGACCATGACGATGGAGGAGGGAGGAGGATGGGGAGGAGGAAGGAGGAACGCGGGCACCGACAACACCATAGGATGATTGGGAAAAACATGAGCGGCGATGAGCACAAGTCGAACCGAAGCTGGGACCAATCTGAGCAAGCCCCAAACATGAGCAACTTGGGGACATCTGGGAGTTCTCTTGGCATTTGGGGCCCTCTTGGGATGCTTTTCAATACATGTTTGGCAGTGCCCCGTCTTGACGTGTCCCGTCCTAGACGTTCTAGCGTTCGCGCGGCGGCCTTTGCCGGCAGAATGCGTTGTACCGGAAGAGTTGGCACCCGAGAGCATCTACGCACGCCCAGAAGGCCAGTGGAAGTATCGTCGTTCGCTTAGGGGACCGCTGCTTGCTGCAATCGCATGCTTCTCTTGATTCATCGTGTCGCATCACTCCCCGCCACGATCCACGACCACCCGCTTTTTATGTTCCCTCACCGCCCTGCCTTTCAGGAGCACCCGAGCGCAAGCGACCTCGACATCCGTGCCTCCACCCCCCGCTCCGCGGTGGCCGCGCGAATAAAGGCAGACAGAAGAAGTGGGTGTGCTTTGCAGCATGCCTCGGGCATCCAGCTGCCTGCGGCAAGCCCCGCCACCGTGCCATCGCATCAGCGCAGCAGGAGGGGGTGTGGTATCCAGGCCCGTTCCCCAGCTCGGCGCCATGCCTGAACTTGTGCTGGCCTTTGAACGCCCCCTCGTTGTCCACAAGCCGGGTTCTCCTCTTCTCTCGCCCTCCTCGCTCCTCCCCGCTCTTTGAGGGCATGCTCATGGCTTCGCTGGTTCTCTGGGGGGACGAAGAGCCCGTCAGGGTCTCGGTGCCGCCTCGGGCTGGACAGTGCCACCAGCCGCTCCCGAAGAGATTCAGTTGAATCATCCGAAGGATGAGGAGGGAGAGGAGGAGGACGAGGAGGAGGAGGACCAGGAGGAGGAGAAAATGGAGGAGGACGAGGAAGGGGAGGAGGAGGTGGAGGAGGAGGAGGAGGAGGAGAAGAAGAAGGACAAGGGGCTTCTGAGGGGCTCTTGGGCCCGTCTTGGACAGTCGGCATGTGCTGGTTTCGCCGGCGCTGGTTTCGCCCCGCTGGTTTCGCCGACGGTTGGTTTCGCCGGCGCTGGTTTCGCTGGTACTGGATTCGCCGACGCCGTCGTCGCCGTCGCCGTTGCCGTCGCCGCCATCGTCGTCGTCGTCGTCGTCGTCGTCGTCGTCGTCGTCGTCGTCGCCGTCGTCGTCGTCGTCGTCGTCGTCGTCGTCGTCGTCGTCGTCGTCGTCGTCGTCGTCGTCATCGCGTCGTCGCGTCGTCGTCGTCGTCATCGTCGTCGTCGGGCGGCGGCGTCGTCGGGCGTCGGCCGTCGGACCCCAGCCAGCGGGTCGGGTCGGGCGGGCGGACCCTAACGGGTCGGGTTGGGCGGGCGGGACATTGAAGTGTACGGCGCGCTCGACCGAGCACGCGCGAACCCTTCACGGGCGGGTCGGGTCGGGCGGTCGGACCCTAGCGGGCGGGTGGGGTCGGGTCGGGCGGGCGGACCCTCCTGGGCGGGTCGGGTCGGACGGGCGGGAAATTAAAGTGTGGGGCGCGCTCGACCGAGCACGCGCGAACCCTAACAGGCGGGTCGGGTCGGGCAGGCGGGCGGGACATGAGAGTGTGGGGCGCGCTCGTCGACCGAACACGGCCGAACCCTAACGGGCGGGTCGGGTCGGGCGGGAGGACCCTAGCGAGCGGGTCGGGTCGGGTCGGGGGGGACATTCAAGTGTAGGGCGCGCTCGACCGAGCACGCGCGAACCCTAACGGGCGGGTCGGGTCGGGCGTGCGGACCCTAGCGGGCAGGTGGGGTCGGGTCGGGCGGGCGGACCTTAACGGGCGGGTTGGGTCGAGCGGGCAGTACATTCAAGTGTGGGGTGCGCTCGACCGAGCACGCGCGAACCCTAACAGGCGGGTCGGGTCGGGCGGGTCGGGTCGGGCAGTCTCGCCGACGGCAGCTGGTTTCGCCGACTGCAGCTGGTTTAGCTGGTTTCGCCGACGGAGCTGTTTTCGCCGGGCGAAACCAGCCGTCGGCGAAACCAGCGGTCGCCAGACAGTCTCGGGGCCTTCTTGGGCAGTCTCGGGGCCTTCCTGGGCAGCCTTTGGGGGCCTGTTGAGGTTGCCTGAAGCTTTCCCGATGCGATCTGAATCGGAAGCTGGAGCATACATATACATTACCAGTGGCGGGCTTTTGTTTCAATCCCAGGACTTTTTGAGGGTCGCGGACGACGTCGGGGTGGTGTGGTGTGTACGTGTTTCCCCGTTTTCCCAGGGAAACCGCGAAGAATCTATACACCAGGGCTCCGTGTATACCAGGATCCGCTTTCCTGGAGATTGAAACGCAGGGCCTGAAAAAGCGTCGGTGTATAGAGTTCGCTGTCCTTATGAAGTCGGCGAGGTTCGGAAGTTTCCAACATGTGTTTGCCATGAGTCGGCATATGTTTTTCGCATATTGGGGCCTCGTTGGAGGCCTCTTCGAGCGTCTCTGGGAAGTTTCTGGGGGCCGTCGGGGGCATCTTCGGGAGATTCTGGAGCCTTTCGGAAGCTCGAGTTGTTGCCTGTGGATGGTTCTGGAACGTGTTGGAGCGGTTTTGTAGAGAGTTTGGGATGTCTTCGAGTCGTCTGGGGGCCGAAGAGGGCGCCACACTAAGGGAGGGGGGGGGACGATGTGTGCTAGCACGGGGGGCGGAAGTTGAAAAATTGTAGAATCCCCACCAGACAACCGACAAGCATTCTAGCACGCCCCATCGTACCTGCGGCACGATGGCAGGTGTTTCCTGGGTCTCCCTTTCCCAGTTTGCTCGTTCCGTGCCCGCCAGCGGACGGTTCTGCATCGTGCCGTCTGTCGAAGTGCCCCTCGGGCCGGCGTCCCTCCTCACGTGCACCCTCCCTCCCCTCTCCCCTTTGGTCGGCTGCACACGAGGGTGACCTTCGACAGAGTGACCCTTGGTGCGGACATGCAGGGGGAACCCAAGCACCTTCTTGTGCGCCTAGGTGAAGCCCCTCCGCGATCCCCTAGAGCCGCACACCAAGTGTGCTCAGGGTCACTCAAGCGTGTAGCCGACCTGGTCCTGACCTCCCCGGCGTTACACGGACAGTACACGGATGCAGGCGTTATTCTTCTGGAGGCGCCACGATCATTTGGACCCAGATTTCGCTCGAAGGAGAGGAAGAGAATTGGAGGGTGGCTCAGGCCAGCTTCATCGGCCTCCCTGGTCGAAGCTTCTCACCAGAGGTCACGCTTGTTGCCTAGAGTCACCCATGCGCGTAGTCGACCTGGTCCTGACCTCGCTGCTCCTCCCTCAGTGCGGAACAAGGCGGCCCAACCATTCGGACCCAGCTTCGCTCGATAAGGAGGGAGAGAGCCAGCGGGGGGATTCGTGGCCATGGCCAGCTTCATAGCCCCCCCTGGTCGAAGCCCGAGGACGGGAAAAAGACATGAACATAAATTGTCAGAGGTCCGGTCGGATCTCGTGGATCGGAACTGGACCCCCCTCCGGCGCCGCCAGCAGGGTCCAGCGCCAATCCAAGCGATCCGCGCGGATCTCCGAAAGTTTATGTTTACGCGCCTCTTGTTCTTCTGAAAGCCCCGACTTGTGCACGATCTGTTCACGACGCGAGGAGGCATGCGTCGTCCACCTCGTCCTCCTCGTCGCCCTCGTCCTCTTCCTCGCCCCCTCGTTCACGTCCTCCTCGCCAGCGCGCCGCCCGCGAGGCAGCCTGCTGCGCATCGCGCAGTCGGCCTCGCAGGAGCGTCCGCGCCCCCGCGGCCGTGCCGCTGCGCCGCGCCGCTGCGCTGGCCATCGCCAGCCTCAGCGGTTCCCTGCGCGATTCCAGAAAGTGTCCGTCGGCAGAGCCACCGCCGTTCTGCTCCCGCCGGCCTCCGCTGAAGGCGAGGCCCTTCCTCTGGAACTCTGTCCATTTGACAGCGCTCGCTGTCGAAACGGGCCAGAGTTGCTGTCAAAACGACAAAGGGTTGTTGTCGGACTGGTTGCGAAGGACAGCTGCTCCTGTTCCACATGAGCACTCGATACTGTTGGGCTTCGTGCCCAAAGTGTCCGTCCCCATTCCGAGCGTGAAAAGGCTCTGCATTGCCAAGAGTTGAAAGAAATTATCTTGGCGAAGGACCCAACCATGTGCAATTGTGAATACTGCAATTGTGAATATCTTCTCGGTGGAGCCCCCTACGGGGCCACGAAACGTACGAGGGGTGTGCCGAAATGGGTGTGCGGGACGCATGCGGGCACACTCACTGGGGCCTTCGGTGGAGCTCCCTATGGGGCCACGAAACGTGTGAGGGTGTGCCGAAATGGTGTGCGGGACGCATGCGGGCACACCCACTGGGACCTTCGGCGGAGCTCCCTATGGGGCCACGGAACGCGTGAGGGGCGTGCCGAAATGGGTGTGGCTGACGCATGCGGGCGCGGGCACTGGGGCCTTCGGTGGAGCTCCCTATGGGCCACGAAACGTGTGAGGGGTGTGCCGAAATGGGTGTGGGTGACGCATGCGGGCGCGGGCACTGGGGCCTTCGGTGGAGCTCCCTATGGAGCCACGAAACGTGTGAGGGGTGTGCCGAAATGGGTGTGGGTGACGCATGCGGGCGCGGGCACTGGGGCCTTCGGTGGAGCTCCCTATGGAGCCACGCGTGAGGGGTGTGCCGACGCATGCGGCCGCGGGCACTGGGGCCTTCGGTGGAGCTCCCTATGGAGAACGTGTGAGGGGTGTGCCGTGCGGGCGCGGGCACTGGGGGGGTGGAGCTCCCTATGGAGCCACGAAACGTGTGAGGAGTGTGCCGAAATGGGTGTGGCTGACGCATGCGGGCGCGGGCACTGGGGCCTTCGGTGGAGCTCCCTATGCAGCCACGAAACGTGTGAGGGGTGTGCCGAAATGGGTGTGGGTGACGCATGCGGGCGCGGGCACTGGGGCCTTCGGTGGAGCTCCCTATGGAGCCACGAAGCGTGTGAGGGGTGTGCCGAAATGGGTGTGGGTGACGCATGCGGGCGCGGGCACGGGGGCCTTCGGTGGAGCTCCCTATGGAGCCACGAAGCGTGTGAGGGGTGTGCCGAAATAGGTGTGGCTGACGCATGCGGGCGCGGGCACTGGGGCCTTCGGTGGAGCTCCCTATGGAGCCACGAAACGTGTGAGGGGTGTGCCGAACTGGGTGTGGGTGACGCATGCGGGCGCGGGCACTGGGGCCTTCGGTGGAGCTCCCTATGGAGCCACGAAACGTGTGAGGGGTGTGCCGAAATGGGTGTGGGTGACGCATGCGGGCGCGGGCACTGGGGCCTTCGGCGGAGCTCCCTATGGAGCAACGAAACGTGTGAGGGGTGTGCCGAAATGGGTGTGCGTGACGCATGCGGGCGCGGGCACTGGGGCCTTCGGTGGAGCTCCCGATGGAGCCACGAAAACGTGTTAGGGGTATGCCGACATGGGGTGGGGGACGCATGCGGGCGCGGGCCACTGGGGCCTCGGCGGAGCTCCCTATGGAGCAACGAAACGTGTGAGGGGGTGTGCCGAAATGGGTGTGGCTGACGCATGCGGGCGCGGGGCAACTGGGACTTCGGTGGAGGCTCCCTATGGAGCACGAAAACGTGGTGAGGGGCTGTGCCGAATGGTTGTGGGTGGAGCATGCGGGCGCTGGGGCACGGGGGCCTTTCGGTCGCGAGCTTGGCTGCCTGCCACGAAACGTGTGAGGGGTGTGCCGAAATGGGTGTGGCTGACGCATGCGGGCGCGGGCACTGGGGCCTTCGGTGGAGCTCCCTGTGGAGCCACGAAACGTGTGAGGGGTGTGCCGAAATGGGTGTGGGTGACGCATGCGGGCGCGGGCACTGGGGCCTTCGGCGGAGGTCCCTATGGAGCCACGAAACGTGTGAGGGGTGTGCCGAAATGGGTGTGGGTGACGCATGCGGGCGCGGGCACTGGGGCCTTCGGTGGAGCTCCCTATGGAGCCACGAAACGGTGTACTGGGTGGGTGTGAGGAGGAGAGGAGGGGAGGAGAGGAGGAGAGGAGAGGAGAGTTGAGGAGAGAAGAGGAGAGGAACGCGGGGCACCGTCTCTTCAAAACGAGGACCCAACACCACAGGATGGTTGGGAAATTATCCTGGCGAAGGACCCAAACAAATGCAATTGTGAATACTGCAATTGTGAATACCTTCTCGGTGGAGCCCCCTACGGGGCCACGAAACGTACGAGGGGTGTGCCGAAATGGGTGTGCGTGACGCATGCGGGCACACCCACTGGGGCTTTCGGTGGAGCTCCCTATGGAGCCACGAAGCGTGTGAGGGGTGTGCCGAAATGGGTGTGCGGGACGCATGCGGGCACACCCACTGGGACCTTCGGCGGAGCTCCCTATGGGGCCACGGAACGCGCGAGGGGCGTGCCGAAATGGGTGTGGATGACGCATGCGGGAGCGCGGGCACTGGGGCCTTCGGTGGAGCTCCCTATGGAGCCACGAAAACGTGTGAGGGGTGTGCCGAAATGGGTGTGGGTGACGCATGCGGGCGCGGGCACTGGGGCCTTCGGTGGAGCTCCCTATGGAGCCACGAAACGTGTGAGGGGTGTGCCGAAATGGGTGTGGGTGACGCATGCGGGCGCGGGCACTGGGGCCTTCGGTGGAGCTCCCTATGGAGCCACGAAACGTGTGAGGGGTGTGCCGAAATGGGTGTGGGTGACGCATGCGGGCGCGGGCACTGGGGCCTTCGGTGGAGCTCCCTATGGAGCCACGAAACGTGTGAGAGGTGTGCGAAATGGGTGTGGGTGCGGGCGCGGGCACGGGGCCTTGGGGCCTATGGAAGCGAAAGTGGTGGGGGAACGAAATGGGGTCGCATGCGGGCGCACTGGGGCCTTCGGTGGAGCTCACTATGGAGCCACGAAGCGTGTGAGGGGGTGTGCCGAAATGGGTGTGGGTGACGCATCTGGGGCCTTCGGCGCTCCCTATGGGGCACGAAACGTGTGAGGGGTGTGCCGAAATGGGCACGCATGCGGGCGGCACTGGGCCTTCGGTGGAGTTCCCTATGGAGCCACGAAACGTGTGAGGGGTGTGCCGAAATGGGTGTGGCTGACGCATGCGGGCGCGGGCACTGGGGCCTTCGGTGGAGCTCCCTATGGAGCCACGAAGCGTGTGAGGGGTGTGCCGAAATGGGTGTGGGGACGCATGCGGGCGCGGGCACTGGGGCCTTCGGTGGAGCTCCCTATGGAGCCACGAAACGTGTGAGGGGTGTGCCGAAATGGGTGTGGGTGACGCATGCGGGCGCGGGCACTGGGGCCTTCGGTGGAGCTCCCTATGGAGCCACGAAACGTGTGAGGGGTGTGCCGAAATGGGTGTGGGTGACGCATGCGGGCGCGGGCACTGGGGCCTTCGGTGGAGCTCCCTATGGAGCCACGAAACGTGTGAGGGGTGTGCCGAAATGGGTGTGGGTGACGCATGCGGGCGCGGGCACTGGGGCCTTCGGTGGAGCTCCCTATGGAGCCACGAAGCGTGTGAGGGGTGTGCCGAATTGGGTGTGGGTGACGCATGCGGGCGCGGGCACTGGGGCCTTCGGTGGAGCTTCTATGGGGCTACGAAACGCTGTACTGGGTGGGTGAAACGCAGGGAAGAGGGGGAGGAGGGAGGAGGAGGGGGAGGAGGAGGAGAGGAGAGGAGACGCGGGGCACCGTCTCTTCAAAACGAGGACCCAACACCACAGGATGGTTGGTAAAAAAGGAACCTAAATTGTTTGAGCTCCGCGCGGATCTCTTGGATCGACGCTCGGCACCCCTTACGACGCCTCCGGCGCCGTCCTTGGCGCGCTCCGCCCGCCAGGGAGGGTGCCCAGCGCAGATCCAAGAAAAATGCGCGGAGCTCCGGAACTTTCTGTTTGTGCCGTTTTGTCCCCTGCTCGACGAAAGTAGACAGGTCTGCGGGAAACGGGCCCCGCTGCAGTCTCCCAGGGCCCTCCATGGGCTCCGTGCCTGTCAGAAATTTCGACAGGTCGTAAGGGGGTACGGTGTAAAGGGGTGCGGCGCCAGTGCTCACAGTGGCAATGTTTGTCACGATAGCCGCAAGCGCGTCGCATCCCGAGTGCAGCAACGTTGGCTTCGCGTCGACCGCATCAGGCAGCGTCAGGCTCTCTAATTCCAACTTCCCGAAACGACCGCCGTCCAATCTGAATGGCGGCACAAAGGCCCATTCCATGACGCCCGATCGCCAGGCACTCGATTCCAGAGATTCGGGAATTCATGCTTGAGATTGCGGAATTGTTGTAGCGTCGTTTCGGAATTTCCGTAATTATGCTTGTTTGCTTTTTCAAGTTCTGGGAATATTTTTGGGCGGATAATCATGATGTTCGTTGTGCAGAATTTCGGGAATCGTGTGCCTGGTGATCGGGCGTCCTGGAATGGGTCTTTGTGCCGTCGTTCGGACTGGCTCCCAAGAGGGCCACAAGGGGCCCCAAGGGAAGCCCCAAGACGGCCAAAGCCTTCCAAGACGCCCCATGACGGCCCCAAAGTGCACCATGACGGCCCAAGAGGGCCCCAAGAAGGCCCCAAGAGGGCCCCAACAGGGCCCAACAGGGCCCCAACAGGACCCCCAAGAAGGCCCAGAGACGCCAAGCTCGTAACACTAAAGCTTCCCAGAGCGAGCGGTGACGTAAACAGTTTTTAACACCAGGGCTCCCCATAGCGAGCGGTGACGTAAAAAGCTCTGAGCACCAAGGCTCCCAGGAGTCCATCGTGACGTGAAAAGCTCTTAACACCAAGGCTCCCAAAAGAGCGAACGGTGACGTTACAAGCTCTGAACACCCAGGCTCCCCAGAGCGAACGGTGACGCAAAAAAGGTCTAAACACCAAGGCTCCCAGGAGCTCATAGTGACGTGACAAGCTTTCAACAGCAAGACTCCCAAGATCGAGCGGTAACGTAAAAAGGCCCCGAACATCAAGGCTCCCAACATCGAGCGGGGACGCAACAAACTCTTAACGCCAAGGCTCCCAAGAGCGAACGGCGGTGCCATGAGCCATCTCGGGCAAGTTTCTGAAGCGCTCTTTCCGTTCCCGTGCCGGCCCAGGTGTACATGCGGATTGTTGGTCGTGATTATGGCAGGGATCAAATTCAAAGGCACTGCTGGTTCTGATATAGAGGTTCGCCGAAGTGTTTCCTGTGGAAGTTGCACAAAGCCAACGTCCGTGGTCACAGGACAATGCGCTCCGCGTTTTTAAGTATGCTCATGCAGGCTCTTTGTCTTCTTTACGGCATGGCCAGTTTCGATGGCACTGCTGGCTCCGATCTGGAGCCTCGAAGATCTGGTAATGCTTGCTCGCTCGAGTGCACCCTTTTTCGGGCGCTTGTTCTTTGCTGGGCAGTTCGTGGGGTCGAACTACTGTGCATGGCTGGCCTTCTGTGCGGGGTGGGCGGCAGCCTCACGCCCCACCCACTCGGATGTGCAATCGTCGCCCCCCCTCACGGAGACGTGTCCGCCCCACCGGGGCCCTTCTGTGGAGGGGCAGAGGGAGGCCTCTTTCTGCGTCGCGGCGCGAGAGAGGGGTAGGAGGACCAGCTCCGGGTCGCAGAAAGACCTTATGGCACGCGAGGAGGAGAAGGACGAGGAGCACGGGGAGGGGGAAGAGGAGGAGAGGAGGAGGAGGAGGAGGAGGAGGAGGAGGAAGAGGAGGAGGAGGAGGAGGAGGAGGAGGAGGAGGAGGAGGAGGAGGAGGGGAGGAGGAGGAGGACGACGAGGAGGAGGAGGAGAGGAGGAGGAGGAGGAGGAGGAGGGAGGAGGAGGGGGAGGGAGGAGAGGAGGAGGAGGAAGAGGAGGAGGAGGAAGGAAAGGGAAGGAAGGGTAAGAGGAGGAGGAGGAGGAGGATAAAGGGGAGGGGTAGGAGGAATAACAATACTACTAATAGTAATGATAAGAGTACTGATAAGAAGAAAGGAACCGAATACTAATAATGATAAGAGGAAGCAGAAGAGGAGGAGGAGGAGGAGGAGGAGGAGGAGGAGGGAGGAGGGGAAGAGGAGGAGGAGGAGAAAGAGGAGGAGGAGGAGGATAAAGATGAGGGGGAGGAGGAATAATATGAAGAAGAAGAAGAAGAGGAGGAGAGGGAGGAGGAGGAAGGGGAGGAGGAGGAGGAGGAGGAGGAGGAGGAGGAGACAGGCGGATAGCGGGTGGGGAGGAGGAGCAGGAGGAGGAGGAGGAGAAGGAGGCGGAGGAGGAGGAGGAGGAGGAGGGGGAGCGGCAGAGCGGCAGGGGCAAGAGGAAGAGGTTGGCAAAGGACGAGAACCAGGAAGAGGGGGCCTCCCCCACCGCCTCCTCGGCCTCTGGAGAACGGGCTCTTGGAACTGCCCTCCACAGCACTGCTGCGCCCTGCGTTGTCGCGCGGGCGCGGGGGGGCGCGGCGCCCGTGTCGACTGAGCCGCCCTATGTTCCTCGAGTCCTCGAGCCCTATGTTCCCCCCTGTCCCCCATCCCACTCCCGCCATGTTCGTTTCGTTTCTCTTCCTATTTCTCTTCATCATCCTCGCCATGTTCAGTCGACGGTCCTCCTTCTCCTCCTCCTCATCCTCCTCATCCTTCGTGCTCCTCCTCCTCCTCCTCCTCCTCCTCCTCCTCCTCCTCCTCCTCCTCCTCCTCCTCCTCCTCCTCCTCCTCCTCTCCCATGTTCTCCCCCCATGTTCCTGGTCTTCTTCCTCGCCCTTCCCCTCGGAGACCTGCTGTCCCTTCTACTCATACTCCTCCCCCCCTCCTTCTCTGCCCCCTCGTCATCTCCCCCTCCTCCCCTCGTCATCATCCTCTTCGGCCCGGGGGCACCTGGGTGGGTCCCCACCCGCGTCTCACAGGAGGACCCCCAGGCTTTGTGGTTCAGTCCCTGTCCGACCACGCCTCGGCAGCAAACCTTCCAGGCCACTCGCGCCTCCAAAGCACGCAGCATCCCGTCGGAGCTTGCCGCGGGTTCTCTAGCGGAGTTGAGAAGGAGGTGGAGGAGGAGGAGGAGGAGGAGGAGGCTTCGTCATCATCCTCATCCATTTGCCCTCCTCTTCCTCCTCCCCCGTCTGGTGCTCCCCCAGGGCGTGGGTGCGGCGCTCGTCGAGCCATGCGCCAACCCTGCGCGGCTTGCCACGCCAGACGTGCGAATCAGGACCGCAGGCTTGCGCCGACTCCCCTCGGCTGGGAGGGAGGGAGGCAGGGAGGAAGGCAGGGAGGAAGGCAGGGAGGGAGGGAGGGAGGGAGGGAGGGAGGGAGGCAGGGAGGAGGAGGAGGAGGAGGAGGAGGAGGGAGGGTGGGAGGAAGGAGAAAGTGAGGGACGGAAGGGCGGGAGGAGGGATTTTTGCATCCCTCGCGGCGGCGGCAGCTTCTTACGCAGAGGCCGAGCGCCGCGGAGGCCCTTCGGGGCAGCCAGTTAAGGCGAGCACTCCGCCAGGCAGCGGGCGGCCTGCTGTCTGAAATCCTCCGGCCGTCCCGCCGGGCACAAGAAATGCGATTGTCGGTTCGGCCAGTTCTGCCCGTTCGGAAGTACCCCAGACCCTTTCGCGTTGTGAAAACATCACGACGAGAGTTTGTTTCATTGTTGTCGGCCTACGGGAGCCCTTACCAGAAAGTGTCAGATCACAACCGGTCGGGTGAGATCCCAACGGGACGGGTCAGATCACAACCGCCAAGCACAGTTGGGACGGGTGAGATCCCAACCGCTCCAGGGGAGTCCTTCGGGCATCTGAGAGCCTCTGAGGGATTCTGAGAGATTCTGAGAGAGCTGACCGGACAAGAACGGGAAGCGTCCTTTTGTGTCCTGGGCTTCTGAGATATCCTACGTCATTAGAGTGCGCTGCGTAAGTCTATCGTGCGTGCGTGTGCGTGCGCGTGCTTGAAATATGTGCATGTGTGTTCGTGCGTGGTGGTCTGCGGCACTGCTGTGTGATGCCGTGCTGCCCTGCCGTGCTCCTGCGGTCTGCGTGAACGTGCTGCCCTGCCATGCTTTGCTGCCCTGCCGTGCTGCCTCTCTGTGTGCGCGTGTGTGTGCGTGTGTGTATGTGTCTGTCTGTGCGTGTGCGTGTGCCTATGTGCGTGTGCCTATGTGCGTGTGCCTATGTGCGTGTGCCTGTGGGTGCGGCTGTGTGAATAGATATTATGTGTGTTCTGCTGTGCTCCCACGTTCTGCCGTGCTCCTGTGTGTGTTCTGCCGTGCTCCTGTGTATTCTGCCATGGTCCTGGTCTGCCGTGTTCCTGTGTGTTCTGCCGTGCTCCTGTGTGTTCTGCCGTGCTCCTGTGTGTTCTGCCGTGCTGCTGGTTGTTCTGCCGTGCTCCTATGTGTTTTGTATGATATGCCGCGCTCCTGTGTGTTATGCCTTGCTCCTGTGTGTTCTGCCGGGCTCCTATGTACTCTGTGTGTTCGGCCGTGCTCATCGTGATCCTGCGTGTTCTGCCGTGCTCATGTGTGTTCTGCCGTGTTCCTGCGTGTTCTGCCGTCAGTTCTGCCGTGCACATATGTGTTCTGCCGTGCTCCTACGTGTTTTGCCGTGCTCCTGTGTGTTCTGGCGCGCTCCTGTTTGTTCTGCCGTGCTCCTATGTGTTTTGTGTGTTCTACCTTGCTCCTGTGTGTTCTGCCGTGCGCTCCTATGTGTTCTGACGCGCTCCTGCGTGTTCTGCCGTGCTCCTATGTTTTGTGTGCTCTGCCGTGCTCCTACTTGTTCTTCCGTGCTCTGCCGTGCTCCCCTTGCTCCTGTGTTCTGCCGTGTTCCTGTGTGTTGCCGTGCTCCTGTGTGTTCTGCCGTGCTCCTGCGTGTTCTGCCGTGCTACCGAGTGTCATCTGTGTGTGTGTTCTGCGCTGCGCTCCTGCGTCTTCTGTCGCGCCCCTGTGTGCTCTGCCGTGCTCGTGTGTGTTCTGTGTATTCTGCCGTGCTCATGTGTTCTGCCGTGCCCTTGTGTGTTCTGCAATGTTCCCGCGCGTTCTGCCGTGCTCCTGTGTGGCGGGCTGCCGTGATCCTGCCCATGTTCTGGAGATGCCTCAGGCGAAAGGCTTAATTTGAATGTGCATGGTCTTGAGTAAACGTTTTCGACATCTAGTTGTTTCATTGCTGTCTCTGGTGATAGCCCTATGTTCACAGGTTGGTTAAATTCGCTACTTTCAGTTTCTGGCGGGTGTCCCAAGCGAAACGCTTGTTTTTGTAAAAGGGGGTGGTGCGAACAACTCATTTTTCTGAGGATGCCTCCAGCGAAATGCGCAGTTGGAGGATTCGCGAGGGCGTTCCTGGAGTCATATGTGGGCTCGGTTGGGGCTCGTTTGGGGCCGTCTCGATCCCTTAAACAATGATGCCAGTGCGATGTCACACACATCACTTGTTTGAGGATGTCCCTAGCGACATCGTCATTTTTAGAAGGCTGCCTTGGGCAGTCTGGAAGTTTTTTTTCACACGCTCGTGATTGCGGAAGCTGGTGTGGTGAGACCACCATGGCCATGCTCAGCGTTTTTGATGTTGTTGCTAATCAACGTGGTATGATAGCAATCTCGATCCCCGCAACTTTTCCGTGGGGTATAAGGTTCGGTTTCCGCGCCTTCCCCACAGATAGACCCTTGTGGTCGGGGATACAAATAGAGGGGGTGAAGGGGGGGTACTTCATTATCGCCCGCGGTCGTACACGCGCGAAACCGAAAAACGTACAGGGAATGGACGTCAGAGCGATAGCGAGTTCAGAACGTCTCGATGGTGGTTGGGAGTGCTCGGCGCATGATGTGCCACGCAAGTCCTTGCGCGCCTTGCCGAGCAGAGCGAAAGTCGGCATCGTGAGAGCGTGTGGCATCAAGGGCGGTGCTCTGCTGGTCGGCCCTCGCGTGGGCGTCGGCCTCAGACTCACCACGGCACGAGCACAAGTTCGTGGCCTCAGAGAAAGCCGCCTCGTCGCCACATCCCGCGCGAGCGCCTTGCCCGCTAGGCTGCGCCTCGAGCTGCGACGGGGCGTCCGTAACCCTGCAGCCTCTGACACACCGTATTGCCACGGCGTTGCGCCGGGGACGAGGACGATGGATGAGGAGGAGGAGGAGGAGGAGGAGGATCAGGAGGAGGAGAAAGAGGAGGAGAAGGAGGAGTAGCAGGAAGGACCTGCGGAGGAGCAGGAGCAGGAGGAAGAGCGGAGAGGAATCGGTTAGAGTGGTAGGTTGGAAGATGGAGGGGCAAGAGGAGGAGGAGGAGGAGGAGGGCAGAGTGTCACGAGGGGTAGGAGGAGGCGGAGGAAGAGGAGGAGGAGGAGGGGGCAAAGCAGGAAGAGGAGGAGGGTAGGAGGGGGACGGGTGGGGCGACGATTGGAACGAGAAGGATGAACATGAGAAGGCAGAAGCAGGCTTCGCGTTGAACGTCCTCTGGCGTTTCGGGGAGCCAGAGAATTTGGACTAAGGTAAGGTGGAAGGGAGCGGGCAGAGGGCATGGAAAGTTCTTCGATTCCTTGTGCGTCCCCCTCCCCATTCCCCTTGTCCCCCCTCCTCCCGCTCCACCCATCTACTGCTTCCCTCTGCTGCTTTTGCGGTTCCCCTTCCTCCCCTCTTCTGTTTTTGTTTGTTCCAGTTCTCCATCGTTTCGTCCTCATCATTATCCTCCCCGCTCTCTCAGTCTCCCTGTTCTCTTCTCCAGTCCCTTCTTTTTCCTTTCTCCTCCCCTCCCGCTCACCTGCCCTCCCCCCCTTCCCGCCCAGTTATCTGGCCCTCCCCCTTTCCTTCTCCCTTGCCTCCGCCCCCCTGCCACGGAGGTGTTGCTGGTCTAGCGCGGCACGCCCCATTGTGACGGGCAGGAAACGCAGACCGCGTCTCACCCCTCCCGTCTGGAGAATCGGGCACGGCTGTTCAACTTGCATTTCGCCTCCTTCTCATCGTCCTTTTCTCTCGTTCTGCTCCTCCGCCTCCTCCTTCTCCTCCTCCTCCTCATTATCCTCCTCCTCCTCCTCCTCCTCCTCCTCCTCCTCCTCCTCCTCCTCCTCTTCCTCCTCCTCGGGGGGAGGGAGGGAAGGAGGAGAAGCGACACCAACACCACCAGCTGGCCACCTCCAGCGAGGAGGTCCACGATGCCTCCCCGAGCAGGATGCTGGGGATACCTCGAGCGAGAGGGGGGGCCACACCACCAGGGAGACACCCCGTGCCTCCTCGCATGTCCTCGCCCTGGTGGTGTTGGTGTCGCTTGTCTTTGTTCCATTCCCCCTCCTCCTCCTCCTCCTCCTCCTCCTCCTCCTCCTCCGCCTCCGCCTCCGCCTCCGCCTCCGCCTCCTCCTTCTCTTCCTTCGGTCTCCACATCCCCTCGCTCCCCATCTTTCCCTCTGGGACGCACGGGCTGTCGCGCTGGACCTCTGTGGCCATTTTGTCTTTAAAGTACCATTGTCTTGCCAGCATCGCTGTAGCAATGTTGGCCAGACTTTCGACTACATAACGGCCATTGGCCAGGCTTGCTGTCCTCCCGATTCCATAAGTTCTCCTCGTCACTGCCCTTTCCCTTCGCCCGCGTCCCCTCCATGCATAATACATTCAAGTCGTGCCATATTCCAGAGCGCGTTGACAAAAGCCCGGCAAAACGCGTAGCATCAGATTGGAAGAACATGTTCGAATCATTTCATGTTAGTGCATTACTGGAAGGATTTCGGAAGCTTGGAGTGCCTCGCCGTCGCTTCGCAATGCAAGTGGAAACGTTCACGGTGCAGGTGGTTGTGCGTGGCAGACGGGCGACACACTTCATCAGACAGACGCCAGGTATCGCGCTTGATGTTTTACCCCAGCATCGATGAGGCGACAGACATGTCACGTCTCAGGGAGAAGGTGCCGCCCAACCACACACACACACACACACAAACACACACACACACACACACAAACACACACACAAACACACACACACACACACACACACACAAACACACACACACACACATATTCCTCTTTCTATATTTTTGCAAGCCCGGGCGGGGGGAAAACCCGTCACCCCCCCCAAAACCGGACACCTTGGATTTGGGGCTTAGGGACCCTCTGGACGGGCCTCGAAGCGGCCGCCCGGGCCTCGCAGGACGTGGCGCGCTCCCGAAGCGACCCCAGAGAGCCCCAATACGGTCGACCACGACCCCCAAGAAGCCGTCATACCCCCAAAGATCGTCCCGAATCGTCCCAAGAGGCCTCCAAGAGCACTCCCAAGAAGGCCCCAAGAGGCGAAAATCATTGATTTTGTTGGTTTTTAGTTTTTTTTTCGGGTTCTCCTCTTTTCGGCTTCCCGACGCTCCAAGACGGCGGTCCTCTGGGCGTCCGAAGCCGCCTGGAAGGCTCCAAAATCGCCCCACAACCATCCGAAAGGGCTTCCAGGCAGTCCAAGAGAGCCCAAAAACTGCACAACAGGGGTCCAAGATGGCCCTCAGAGAGCCCCATGGCGGCCCAAGATTGCCCCAAGACGCCCTCCGAAGCAATCCAAATCGTGACCCGGGCGTTCAGGGAGACCGCGGTTGCAGGCAGGGTGGCCCGAGGAAGCCCCCAGAGGCCCCCAGAGCACGCCCAGGAGGCCTCCAGAAGGCTTTAAGAAAGCCTGAAACAACTTTTGTGAGGCCCCCAGGGACTCTCCAAGGAGGAACCTCTGCAAAATGAGCTGAGGAGGATGGGGAGAATGCGCAGGTCTTGTCGAGAATGAGGAAAAAGAAACACTGAGGAAGGATAGCGAAAAACATTATTATAGTGGCGATGCCAGAAAACTAGATTGTCGGCTCGACCTTCCTGTCAATCCGCCTGCATACAAACTTCAAGGACGAAGGTACGGCGCGAAGCGCCACTGCAGTCTTGTATATATATATATATATATATATATATATATATATATATATATATCGGAGTAGGGCCCGGGGGCGGCCCGGGGCGGTGCCTGTAATCTCCATGGGGGTGCAGGGCGCCCCCGGGAGCGTCCGAAGCGTCCCGGAGGGCCCCTGGGACCGCCAGGAACAGTTCGAGACCGCCCAAGACGGCCCGCGAGCGCTCCAAGACGCGCATAGATAGCCTCAGGAATGGCCAGGAAGGCCCGAAGACGTTCCAAGAGAGCTCCATGAGGCCCCGAAGGCATCCCAAGAGGCCTCCCAAGAGAGCCCCGACAAGCCAAAATCGTTGATTTGTATAGTTTTTTTCTAGGTTTTTGGCTTTCTCGCTTTTTCGGGGTTCCGACGCTCCAAGACCGTCCAAAAGTCTCCCAAAACCGCTCCAAGACGGCCGAAGAAGCCCCCAAGACCGCCCCAAGACGGCCCAAGAGACCCCCCAAATCGTCCCAAGACGGCCCAGGAGAGCCCCAAGATGGCCCAGGAGCCGCCCAAGACGGTTCCAGGAGAGCCCCGACAGGGCTTCAAGACTGCCTAAGCGAGCCCAGCGGTCCCCAAGAGGGCCCCGCGAGGCCCCAAGAGGCCCCAAAGAGGCCCCCAAGAGCCTCCCCGGAGGCCCCCAGAGGCCCCCAAGAGGCCCAAAAATTGCCCTGAGCGCGCCCCAAGACGCCTCCAGGAGAGCCCAACAGGCCTCCGAGAGGCCCCCAAGAGGCCCACTGGAGGCCCTCAGGAGGTCGTCCCCATCATGTTCCCGGAAGGCGGTCCGGGAACATGATTCCGCGCCTTGGAGGAGTATTCTGCGCTTTCCGAGGCGCCTTCCGAGGCGCCTTGGACGACGTACGTATGTTTCTATCGATTGTCCTTCTCCTGTGTACACAATCCTACATGTCTTGCGTATGTTTTCTATAATATATTATATATATATATATATTATATATATATATATATGTACACATATATATATATATATATGCTCACAGCGCCCTCTGTGATCTACCTTTCTCGTCTTGATTGGCTTTATTCCCTCTTCTTCTTTTTACCGTCTTCTTATTCGCTCCTTCCTCCATTCCTTCACTCTCGAGGTCGGGGAATTGTGGCGGACCTCGCCGTTTTCATATGGTTTTTATAGAGTGGAAGCGCTCCTCCATCTCTCTGCGTTGTCATATCATCTTATTATTATCTTAGTTCGTTCGTCCTCTTGTTATCTACCCCTCGTTCTTCATCTCTCTTTCTCTCTCTTTCTCCATCCTTCCCGCTTCGCCAGCCTTCTAGCATTCATCCCCCCCCCCCCCGAGCATCGGCATCGGAAGCTGGCGGGAGCTTGCAATTAGCATAGGGGAGCGGTGGAGGAGGAGGAGGAGGAAGGAGGAGAAGGAAAACACATCCACGTGTGTAAAAAAATGCCCCCCCGAGCATGGTTCTCGAAATTTTAGCCCTGTGCCCAACGGCATGGGGCTGGAATTTCGAGGACCATGCTCGGGGGGCATTTTTTTGGATCTTCCGATTCTCTTAAGGTTTCTTCGCCAAGCATTCCGCCGCAGCTGGCGGCAGCTGGCGGAAGCATTCTGATGCTTGCGGAAGCTGGCGGGAGCTTGCTATAAGCATAGTAGAGCGGGGGAGGAGGAGGAGGAGGGAGGAGGAGGAGGAAAACACATCCACATGTGTAAAATATGCCCCCCCGAGCATGGTTCTCGAAACTCTAGCCCTGTGCCCAACGGCATGGGGCTGGAATTTCGAGGACCATGCTCGGGGTGGCATTTTTTTTTGGATCTTCCGACTCTCTGAAGGTATCTTCGCCAAGCACTCCGCCGCAGCTGGCGAAAGTTGGCGGAAGCATTCTGATGCTTGCGGAAGCTGGCGGAAACTTGCAATTTGCATAAGGGAGCGCGGGAGGAGGGAGGAGGAGGAGGAGGAAGAGGGGGGGGGGAGGAGGAGGAGGAGTGAGGAGGAGGGAGGAGGAAGATAAAGATGAAGTGGAGTGGGATGCGTGGGAGTGCAACTTCGGCTGACAATTCTGTTGCTTGCGGAAGCTGGCGGAAGCTTGGCATTAGCATAGGGGAGCGGGGGAGGAGGAGGAGGAGGAAGGAGGAGGGTGAGCAGAGAGGAGGGAGATAAAGATGAAGTGGAGTGGAATGCGGCAGAAGATTATCTTCAGATTGTAGTTGCAGCAAGCTGGCGGAAGCGTGGAATTAGCATATGGGGAGCGGGGGAGGAGGAGGAGGAGGAGGAGGAGGAAGGATGAGGGTGAGCAGGAAGGAGGGAGATAAAGCTGAAGTGGACTGGAATGCGGCGGAAGATTATCTTCAGATTGTAGTTGCAGGAAGCTGGCGGAAGCTTGGAATTAGCATATGGGGAGCGGGGGAGGAGGGGGGGGAGGAGGAAGGAGGAGGGTGAGCAGGGAGGAGGGAGACAAAGATGAAGTGGAGTGGAATGCGGCGGAAGATTATCTTCAGATTGTAGTTGCAGCCGGGCATATCGTATTCCGTCGACCTTGGTCCAAGCCTTATGTTGCATGTCTGCACTACATAACACAACAGCCGATTGAATTGTTCGCCTTGGCATGGCCCCAGAGGGACGGCCACGCCGCGAAAGGACATTGGAGGAGGTTCTTGAAGCGCGGAGGGCCAAGCTCAAGAGGCGACGTGAGCTGTACGCCGACAAAAAAATCAGAGAGGCCGCCGCTCGGATGGAAGTGCTCGACGGGCGGGCTGTGGCGGAGGCCAGGGAACAACACCGTAATCGACGAGTGCAACACGTTTCCACCCAGCGTCCTGAGCCGTCTCTTAGGCAGCAGCTTCAAAACATACAGTGGTCAGTAGACGCGTCAGCAACCACCCGCACTGTTGCTGCACCAGTGGCCCGCACGTCGTACAGCAGCCGCGGAAATTCGTCGCACGGCGTCAGAGAATTAGTATTTAGTTCCAAGGGCGCCCATAACTCCGCCGAGGTGGAAGCTATCTGGGAGGAGGCCTCCCCAGAGCACCACCCACCGAGCCGTCGCCAGAGCTTTCTGTCTCCCCGTGAGGACCTTTCACTTGAAAAAGTAACAACGAACTCTCATTGATGCTGCTTGTTGTGCCAGCGTGGTATTGTCTTGTCCTCATTCTGGTGTGGTCTTTGGTCTTGTCTTTGGCCCCCCCCCCCCTCTTCCCTCTCCGCTCGCACCGAGAGCGTAAAGCAAAGAAAAACGCGCCCGCACCCTCCTCCCTCACCAACGCAATGATTTACATCATCGCGTTCTTTTCCCGCTCATTGTTTGCGATGCCCCCCGTGCACCAATTAAAAAATTAAGTTTTTAATTGCCCCCCTCCCCAGCACCACAACAGGAACCACAGCTGGCACCACAACAATAACCACAACAAGAACCACAGCAAGAACTTCAACAGGAACCACAACGGAAGCCACGCGAAGAACCACAACGGAACCACACCAGAACCACAACGGGACCCATAACAGGAACCACATCAGACCCACAGCAAGAAGTACATCAGGAGCCACAACAAGACCCGCCCATTATTTGTGTTGGCACCCGCGCCACATTTTTTTTGTGAAAAAAATTGGATTGGCGTCGTCCCATCCAGAACCAACCACAACGGAAACCACAACAAAGAACCACAACAAGAACCACAGCAGGAACCACAACAGGAACCACAACAGGGGCCACAACAGTAATCGCAACAGGAGTCACAGTAGGAAACGCACCAGAGACCACAACAGGAACCACAACAGGAGCTACAACGAAACCCACAACAGGACCAGGTTATCATTCGCTTTGCAGGCTCAAGTCAGTCAACGCTGAGGTTTGCAATTTCGCATTTCGCATTCTTTCAGCACCGAGCCTGCGACTGCGCACATATGTTGTGCGTGAGGAACACGTTCATCCATTTCTCAGATTCACCCCGTGCGTCCCAGAGATCCAGGTCACTGTCTCATCCGCGGACTGCGCGTGCAGATTCGGACGGGTTGCCCGATTTGGATACTACAGCACCTGCATTGCGGTGACGTTCGAGGACAGCTCGCCCGATCAATGTCGTACATGCCAGCAGCCTGTTTCCAGGGGGCAATGCAATCGCTGGCCCCGACAGAGTGCGCGGAGGACATCGTCAAGCTCCAGGAGAACATTCTGTCGAGGGATCTCGTGGACTACGCCACGGGAGCAAGCCGACGCAGAAATTCCACGACATTGCATTCGTATGTATTACAGTTGGCAGAATATTACGTGCCGAAGAAGAAAGGTAAGCCTCCTCAACGAGCTGCCCAGCTGCGGGATGAATGCAAGAGTAAAGCGGAAAAGTTACAACACCAAGAGCACGCCTTGTCCAAGCTTGCAGATCATCTTTCGAAATGCAGCTCTGGCCAGGATGGAATTGTTCTCGCTGAGTATACACTTGAAACGCATTACCATCGCAAGGTAGAACAGAGGTCCAGACGATACGTGGACGGCAGTGGAGCGCAGGCCATCAGCAACGCATCTAAGCACATTGCCGTTCCGAACAAACGAGATTGGGATATTGTAAAGACGATGTACACCTTAGCGTGGCAAATAATCAAAAGAGTTAATGTTCTCATTGACCATCCAGCTGCATCCTTCAAAGCAATCGAGCAGGTGGCTTCGAACGCAGACGACGTATTTCGGCAACTTAGGCCACTTCCAGAACAGTGTAAGCGCGCTTGCATCAAGGTGGTGAACGGAGGCAAGATACCAGAGGAATTGTCGACAAATCTGTTCTTGAAGCTTCTTCAGCAAGAAGGAATTTTGCTGCGATGGTTAGCAGCATCGAAAAACCCAGAATGTTTGCAACATGTGGTAGATGCCCGGGAGAAGCAGAACCCTGCAGCAACTGTATGGTTCTATACTTGGACTTCGGTGGAGGACTACATCTTGGAAGCCTGGGTGCGCTTCGTACTCGGAAGGTGCAGTCGGCCAGCACACCTGAGCCTGCACTTCGACGGGATCATGACGGACCCGAACGCATGGTCCAATGATGAGGAGTTCGCGAAGGAATCCGAGGAGGCGATTCTACTTGCCACTGGTTATCGCGCGAAGATCGCGCGCAAGTCCCGCAATTCATTCATGGACACGATTTTCGCTGAAGGGTCTTCAACAGCAGTACAGGAGCCTTTGCCTGGTGCGCTGAAGAGGCCAGGCAACTGCGCGCTGGCTGCCATTGCGCGCGCGACTGCGAAAGTGCGCGCCATTGCAGCAAAGGCATCCGCAAACAACGAAGATAACAGTGATGCCATGGAAAGGAAAGTACGACCGTACAGACAAGCAGCGACGGTGTGTGACGTGCATCTTATTCCAGTGCGCATGCCTGAAGAAGAATTAACAAGGGGGTGGTATTTGACGCACTCAGAGAACAAAGGCGCCCCGCACTGCGTGGCACTGTATGTCGGTGAAGGAGGAAATCATACAGTTATTGATGGCGATGTGAAGTGCACAGTGGAGCGCGCCGTGTGGGCAAGAGCTTGGGACGCAGCGATAGACAGGAAACACCTCGTTCTGTTCCAGGCCACGGACTTCCCATTGGATGGGAATGCCCCAGAGAATATTTTACTCGATTTGGAGGCGGGTGCAAAGCGGTTGATTTTGCGCGGGCCGTCGTCTTCGCATCATTCTTATCCATCGCCGAAGCGTGGCAAAGGCAGACTGTTATGTGGGAAGCTACCCAAATTCAAAAACAAAGCGGGCGGTTTGAGACGCGTTCCCAAGGAAGTTCCATGCGTGCCTATTGGCCAGAAAGTAGACACAATGAGCAGAGGATGCCGTTCTCAAGAATGGTGCATGAATTTGACCAGGTTGGCGCAGATGACTGAGCGCCAAACCATCGAACATCTTCGTAGCATTGGTCTGTTGAAAAACTTCGAAGGCGTGTGCCCTCTGTGTGGCAGCGCTTCGCTGAAGCCCCTGCGACGCGTTGAGAAAAGAGGATGGGTTCATCGATGTAACGCAAAATGCTGCAATAAATTCGTGTATCCACGCTCGTGCCATCCGATATTCAATTTAGGATGGGGCAGTCGTAAAATTTCATTGAATGAGCAAGCTCAAGTTTTGTTCGGTAGAGCAGTGGGCATCCCGTCGGGGAAGATGCATTTAATAACTGGTATTTCAGAAAAGGTTATAGAGCGCGCGAACAAAAGATGGCTCCGGGCTGTTCGTCGCTATGTGTTGCGGCAACAATCAAAAATGGTTTTTGAAGATCAACAGAAATGGACGGAAGTGGAAGTGGATGACGTCTGTTCGAGGGGCCAAAAGTAAAGATGGTATGCGAATTACCTGGGTGCAATACTGCGGTCTGATAACCAGAGGCGACCGCCGAAGTTTGGCATTGGTAAAGATGAAATCAAAAACCACTAAAGCAAAAGGCGCACGGCAAAGGAAAAGGTGCATTCGCATCTTCGGGGCCAATCTCAAAAGCAGAATGGAAACCATATGCGACAAGTTCCTAAAGCGGCGCAAAATCATTCTACACAGCGACGGGGCCAGAGCTTACCGATTCACCAAGGTGCCTGGTGTAGTCGTCGACACTGTCAAGCACAAGCGGCCTCGACCAGTGCATGCTGCGCGATGGTGCCACCGATTGCCGTTGGATTATCTCAAGACAAATCTATTGGGGACGTCGAATGTTAAATTTGTCAAGCGATGGGTTAAGAAAGGAACTCAGATTATTGATCGAGTATGGGGTCTTTTGAAAAAAAAACAATGGAGTACCAGAAACGATTAAAGCGCGCGATGACATTGTAGATTTGTATACGAGAGAGTTCCAGTGGAAGTATTGGAACGAACACGATGACAAATGGAAAGCCATGGGACATGTCATGTCAAATAGCTATTGAATCATGCTCTCTCCATTATGTTGTTCTTTGGACACTGACGAGCTGGTGCGCGTGGTGCACAGGAAAATCATCCAAATCTCTCTTGGCATTGCATCGCCGACACTTCCAATCGCATGTTCCTTTTAATGTCCTGCGTGTTTATTCCAAAATAAGTTCTTATTGTACACAATAGGTTTCCTATTGTAACTGCCAGAAACGCAAGGAATTACTTCATTTATTTAATTAATTTATTTAATTTATTTAATTTATTTAATTTATTTAATTTATTTAATCTATTTATTTTTTTTTTTTAATTTATTTATTTAATTTTTAATCGCCCTGATAACCCCTTCCCCCCTATCACCTCCTCGGTAGATGGAGGTGTATTGGAATTAAATAAGGTAAATAAATTCAATAAATTAAATAAATTAAATGGTTCCTTGTGTTTTAAATTACACAATAGGTGTCCTATTGTAAATGCAAAAAAACGCAAGGAAATATTTAATGTATTCATTTAATTTATTTAATTTATTTAATTTTTAATGGCCCTGGTAACCCCTTCCCCCTGTCACCTCCTCGGCAGATGGAGGTGTATTAAAATTAAATAAATTAAATAAATTAAATAAATTAAATAAATTAAATGATTTCCTGTGTTTTTTTATTACACATTAGGTTTCCCATTGTAAATGCAAAAAAAAAACGCAAGGAATTATTTAATTTATTTAATTTATTTATTTTATTTAATCTATTTAATTCATTTAATTTAATTAATTTTTAATGGCCCTGGTAACCCCTTCCCCCTGTCACCTCCTCGGCAGATGGAGGTGTATTAAAATTAAATAAATTAAATAAATTAAACAAATTAAATAAATTAAATGAATTAAATGATTTCCTGTGTTTTTTTATTACACAATAGGTTTCCTAGTGTAAATGCAAAAAACGCAAGGAATTATTCAATTTATTTAATTTATTTAATTTACTTAATTTATTTAATTTTTAATGGCCCTGGGAACCCCTTCCCTCTGTCACCTCCTTGGCAGATGAAGGTGTATCCAAATTAAATAAATTCAATGAATTAAATAAATTAAATAATAAAGTAAAGGAATTCATTGAATTAAATTAATCAAATAGTTAAATAGATTAAATGAGTTGATTGTTATTTCATTTGTATACAAAAGGAAAGGTACATTCATGTTTGAAAGGTAGATCTCAGAGGGCGCTGTAACCATATATATATATAAAGAGACCCCCAAAACGCCCTCAGGAGGTCGTCCCCATCATGTTCCCGGAAGGCGGTCCGGGAACATGATTCCGCGCCTTGGAGGAGTATTCTGTGCTTTCCGAGGCGCCTTCCGAGGCGCCTTGGACGACGTACGTATGTTTCTATAGATTTGCCTTCTCTTGTGTACACAATCCTGCATGTCTTACGTATGGGCCTTTCTCTCTCTCTCTCTCTCTCTCTCTCTCTCTCTCTCTCTCTCTCTCTCTATATACACTCGCCGAGGAAGAGATATATACCTCTTCCACCCTCCCCCAAGCCCTCCCTCCGGAACCCACTTCCTTCCAGACCTCGTCGCCCCTTCCCCATATATAGAGGCCCCCAAGATGCCCAACAATGGCCCTGAGCGCGCCCCAAGACGCCTCCAGGAGAGCCCAACAGGCCTCCGAGAGGGCCAAGAGGCCCACTGGACGCCCTCACAGGTCCACGAATCGACAACGACACGACGACGATGACGACGAGGACAACGACGACGCCGAAGACGACGACGACGACAGCGGCGACGGCGACGACGACGGCGACGACGACGACGACGACGACAGCGGCGACGGCGACGACGACAACGACGACGACGACAACGACAACGACGACGACAGCGGCGACGAGGACGGCGACGGCGACGACGACGGCGACCACGACAACGACCACGACGACGACGACGACGACGACGACAGGCCGAGCTCCTCTAGCTGCCGCGCGCCGAGGGTGATACCCCTCGCCAACGACGAGACCCCCGCGAGCACCAGCGCCCTCCCGGCGCCGGACGGAGCCATGGCGCGGCCGCGTACGGTGCCACGGTGGCGACGCTCCCGGCCTAGGAGAGCAGTGGAGGACCGAGGACCCCCCGCCTTCTTGGACGTCCTTTCCCTCGTGTTCCTTCCCGTCCTCCTTCGTCGTCGTCGTTTTTGTGGTCGTCGTCGTCCTCCTCCTCCTCCTCCTCTTCAACTCCTTCTCCTTGTGGACAACTCCTCCCTGTCGCACCCCGAGGCCAGACGGAAGGGCGGGCCTGGCGTTTCGCCTGAGACTTCCTTACTACTCATGAGCCTGAAGATAAGAAGCTGGCAACAGTTTCACAGATGGACTGCAGGTCGTTTTCAACATGTGGTTCTTGCCTTGACGCCGCGCACATTCGTTTGAAAAGTTGCAAAACCTTCACGGGCTGAGGGCTGGCCGTTGTCAAAGCGTCACTCTCGCCTTAGCGCCGCGCACCTAGACATAAAAGAAAAATGCAAGACTTCGAGGACTTGAGGACAGGTGGTTTTCAAAATGTTCCTCTCGCCTCAGCGCCGCGCGCATTCCCTTGTTTAGAAGATAAGCCAGAGCCTCGCGGATTGAGGGCGGTTCGTTTTCAACATGTGGCTCTCGCCTTAGCGCTGCGCACACTCGCTTAAACAAATGCAAGAGTTTCACGGATTGAGGGCTGTTCCTTTTCACAATGTGGCTCTCGCACGGATTGGGATCTGTCCCTTTGCGCAATGTGGCTCTCGCCTTAGCGCTGCGCGCAGTCGTCCCAACAAACATTGCAGCAATTAAGCGGGTTCTCATGGTTGACGTACCAGAAAGGATGTCTTGGAACGATTCAGGGCTGTCAGGGCGCAACAGTTACGTTGATTCGGCGTTCTGGCACGATTCAAGATCGCCAAGACGGAACACTCAGGTTGACTCGTGGCCTTGAAGTCCTGAGAATGATGTTTGGGCACGCGTCAGGATTTTCACACGGTTGTCTCCCAACGGGGCGCTTTCCTCAGTGGAGATGAATCCTTGTAGGGGCCTATGAAGAGGGAGCTTGGAGGGAGGGTGTATTCCAGCATCGTTGATGAGTCTTGGGCTTGCACTGGTCCTTCTCCTCCTCCTCCGCTTCATTCCTCCTCATGCTCCTCCTCCTCCTCCTCCTCCTCCTCCTCCTCCATCTCTTCCTCCTCGTCCTCCAGGAAGGGACCGAGGCCCAAAACTCCAGGAGGGGATCGGAAGAATCCGCGGGCGGGCCCAAGCAGCCTCAGAGTGCCAGCACAAGGCCCCCGAGAGGCCCCCAGAGAGACCCCAACAAACCTCCCAACAAGGCCTCTTGTCCAGGGCCACTGCACACAGCATACAGTAGAGGCCAGCCGAATGAGCGAAACGACTGAACTCAATACTGAAATTTGGCGAAGTCATCTGCGTTTGGGAGCCCTCGCCGAACACTGGGACTGCCAACAGAAACGACACCCGGGATGCCGAGCCAGCCCAGTGCGGGAATGGTCCAGAGCTCTAGAGGAGGAGGAGGAGGAGGAGGAGGAGGAGGAGGAGGAGGAGGAGGGGAGGAGGAGGAGGAGGAGGAGGAGGAGGAGGAGGAGGAGGAGGAGGAGGAGGAGGGGGGAGGAGGAGGAGGAGGGGGAGGAGGAGGAGGAGGAGGACAGCGTACCGAAGAGATCCCTCCCTGCCTAGGGCCGCGCCTGCGCCGAGCCTCTCAGGCCCTCGAAGAAGGTGTCCAGGCGGTCGGGCGTGTAGGAGTCGTAGCTGTAGTTATCGTCGTAGTTGAGCATATCAATAGCGGAGTTGAGGAGCACGTCCTCGGCCTCAGCAAGGCGGTCCAAGAAGTCCGGGTCCAGGAAATCGTCGTCCTCGGCCTCGTCATCCAAGTCCGTCAAGACGGAGGGCACGACACAAGCCGAAAGGGACGAAGAGGAACGCGAAGCACTCCAGCGAACGCCCGTAGATGGAGAGGTCCACCGCAGCGGTATGTACCGAACCAGGCCCTTGCCCGCGTAGATCCACATGTGGTCTTCGGCGTGCGGGGGCTGAATCCCCGTTTCTTTGTCACGAGGCGGGGGCAGAATCCCCGTTCCGTTGCAATCCAGCTGGTGGTCGACGCCGTGAGGGAGAGCTCCAGCAGCGTGATCACCGCCACGGCTATGCCGAAGAGCATCAGGAGGAACGTCGCCACGGCCACCGAGTGGGGGTTCAACAACTGCCTGGGCGCCTCCATGCATATGCAGGTCATTGAAAGCCAGCTGACGGTCGACATGGCCAGCGTGGCAGGCAGCCACAGCAGGGAGACGAGCAGCAGGCAGTGGCACGTCACCCAGAACTTCGCGCACCCGATCGAGCCGAGCTTGTTGAAGCGCGGCCGCCTCGTCACCAGAGACATCGCACCAACAGAACAGCGTATCAGGTAGAAGCTCATCGTGGTCGTGTTCATCGTCCCGTTTATGAAGCGCGCCAGTGTATTTCCCAAATCCAGATTTTTGAGCTCCAGCAGCGTGATCCCCGCCACAGTCATGCGGAAGAGCAGCAGGAGGAACGTCGCCACGGGCATCGGGGGGTAGTTCATCAACTGCCTGTGTGCCTACATGCTCATGCAGGTCATCGCCATCCAGCTGGTGATCGACACTATGAGGGAGAGCACCAGCAGCGGGATCGCCGCCACAGTTATGCGAAGCAGCGCCATCCTCGGAAGGTAGCTCATCAACTGCCTGGGAGCCTCCATGCACACGCGGGTCATTACCTTCCAGCTGGAGGTCGACACCATGAGGGAGAGCATCAGGAGGAACATCGACACGGACATCGGGAGGCAACTCATCACCTGCCTGGGCACCTCCATGCACGTGTAAGTCATCGCCTTCCAGTTGGTGGTCAACATCAGCGAGAAGATCATGCAGAGCGTCGCTATCCAGCTGGCCGGCTGTTCGACAGAGCTCGAAGACCTCCAGGGCGCTGCGACCAGCAGCGCGGGCATGCCAATGTTCCGCAGCAAGAGGCGCCGCCGACCCAAATTCCAAAAAGATCTTCGAAAGGCGCTCGTGCTCGGCATCGACCGCCGAGACAGTGGTCGCCAGAAGGTGGGAGAACTTGCAGCCGTCGCCGTTCGCACACTTTGGGAAGAACCTGCAGGCAGGCCTCGTCGCAATCCGCGGGCCCACGTCCAACACCTTCAAGCAGTGATAATCGAAACCATGCAGAACGCCAGTAGCGCACGTCGCGTCGCCCGTGGACGGAACGAGCTTAGGCGAAACTAGGGGAGCAACATCACTCCCAGGGGGGTCCGCACGGGAGCCGAGCGGATCCGCCCTGGGGCAGCGATGAGCCCCGCCCGCACCTCCAAGCAGACCGACAGTACGATCGCCAGCACGGTCCAGACCCGCAGCAGGAACAAGCGGACGCAGGACCGCACCACCCGGAAGATGGGCGACAGGCCGAGCGTCCTCAGCAGGTGCAGCAGCACCGTGAGCATGTTGTACATGGTCGTCGGCTTGCAGTATATCGTCGTCAGCAAGTTGTGAATTGTCTTCAGCGTGCAGAACTTCGTCATCATCATGATCAACAAATGCGTTTGCGTTAGCATGCAGTTCAGCGTCCTCGAACCTCCGCAGCTCGAACTCCTTATCGATGTTCCAGTCGGAGTGGTGGTCACACGCAGGCGACGATGAGGGAGCGCGCACACCAGGCGGCGAGCAGGAAGGTGGAGAAGACGAGCATCGGTTCACCTGCAGGTCAGCGATGAAGGACGCCACCTGTGGGATGTCAGAGTCGAAGCACGTTGCGATCGGGAAGACCATGGGCTGGTTGAAGGAGGCGAACATCGACTGCAGCCCGAACGCGAAGGCAGAAAGCATGTGCGACATTGCCACCAGAGTGTCCGCAGACGGAGCGGACAAACGCTCATCCAGACGGAGCGCCACTCTCGGAGGCGAAGGGGGACTCGCCACAGGCTGCGGCGCACCATCGGCAGGTAGAAGAGGAATACGATGTTTGGCCCGCCCAGCGCGGGAGTTCTCCTTGAGCATCGTCTGCCGCTCCTCGGCGGTGAGCGCCGGCCCAGCCGCAGCAACAGCGTCGCGAAGGAGATGAGAGCGAAATCCATTACGTTGTTGAAGGTCAGCATGCAATTGAAGCCCACGGACAACAGCACGAGCATTGTGGACGAGAGGCTCGGCAACCTCAATGAAGCGCTGTTGAAAAGGCCGAGGGCGAACGAAGTGGAGACGCACAGCTCGAAGACGCCGAGCCTCGCGAGCGCTTGCACTCCGCGTGTGCACCATATCACAGCATAGGCTCCACCCCGCGAGCAGGGGCAAGAGACGCCACCATCGACATGCAAGAGAGCTGGGAGCGCGTGCGCGGGGCTCCCCTCCTGACATGGACTCTTGAGCCAAAATGGCTACGGAGGAGAGGAGGAGGAGGAGGAGGAGGAGGAGGAGGGGGAGGAGGAGAATAGGAGGAGGAGGAGGAGGAGGAGGAGGAGGAGGAGGAGGAGGAGGAGGAGAGGAAATAGAAAAGGAAAATTCTCGCTGGGAGGGTCCCGGAAGGGTGGGGGCGCGGCCGCCCCGCCTCGGCCGGAGGCGCCTCGGGCCTTCCCTGCTCGGGGCGCCCCGGCGCACCCCGCACAGACCCAGACGTCGGGCGTTCCGAAAGAATCGATACGTCGAGGCGTTTTCGAGAAAAGCTGAAAATGACGACAAAATCGGAAACATCGAGCTTCGAGAAAAAATCGTCGGGGCCCTCGCCGGGCCTCGGGACCGTCAAAGAGCGGCTCCAGACGAAAAGCTGGTCCCGGGGCAGTGGCCGGGAGGTCGGGGGCCCGTGCCTCGAGAAAATCGCGACGTCGGAGGTCTGGGGAGGAGCAGAAAAATGGGGGTGAGAACTCGATCGCCGTGCTTTTGCGCGAGGCCGAGGCCTTTCACGACGTCGGACGTCGGCCGCGCATCCGTTCGAGCAGGCTCTGGCAAGGCCAACTCGAAGCGATCAAGCGCTGCCGACGCAGCGCATCTGGGAAATCAGACGGCCCGGCCAGGGTCCGTCTTGCCCTTGCCTCGGCCGCCCGGGCTCGCAGGAAGGGGCGAGGCCACCGTGGGTATGTGGAGTGGGTGCAGTACAGCTGTGGAAGGCCACCCAAAGATGAGTTGTCCCGCTGGGGGATTGCTTGATCCAGGAGGAGGCGGGGGGGATAGGGGGCGCACGACGAGGAAGAGGGGGGAGAGAGCCTAATACACCTTCACAGGGGAGCTGGGGAAGGCCACGCAACGATGAGCCGTCCCGCTCGGGGATTGCTTGATCCAGGAGGAGGCAGGGGGGAAGGGGCGGCTGACGAGGGGGAGAGGGGAGAGAGCGCAGTACACCTTCACAGGGAGAGCTCGGGAGTGATCCGCCCCAACCGGATGGCTGAAGCCAGGAGGATGCAGATGGAGGGCTGTATTAGAAGGCAAAAGAATCCCCCCCCAGAATAACCACCCCGACACACGAAGCCGTTTACTAAACGCCCCCACTGAAGGAATCGAAAAAGGCAGGGCTGTTTAGTAAACGTCCAAGGCCGTTTAATAAACGACAATTGTCCGGTCCGGGTGGTTTTTCCTCCCTTGATGCATGGAGTGGCCGCGATGCACCTTGATAAAATAACTTCCACGCGAACTCTTCCTGCTGGGTCGCTCGAGCAAGACGTAAGGCAGGGGCGCATCTGGGGGCGCAAGACAACTGAGCGAAGCCAGGTCAGCATGAGCTCTTCATTTGGAACTGCTTCGGCCAAGAGGACGGGGGGAGTATAGAGCGGACGCAACACAGCTTGCGAGAGCGGCCCAAAGTGAACTGCCACATTCGGACTGCATGCGCCTGAGAGGTGGAGATGCAGGAAAAGAGGGGGGATGGATGGCGCATGAAGTGGGCACAGCGCCAACGAACTGCAGCGACTCGATGGCGTGCCGCTTCTCCCGGACTGC
>CAUYUJ010017937.1:327500-335000 GCA_963575745.1 Prorocentrum cordatum
GTCTGCAGTAGTCTTGCGGTCAGGGAGCACAGCGGGTACAGAGCATGTTGCGAGCAGAATCGAAGGGATCGCCCCCTTTAGTTGCTCGGCCCTCGAGTGCGGAGCGTATTCATGATGCCGCAAGAACAGAAACGTGCGCACACAGCCGCCACATATAACTACACAGGGCTATGAGCCCAACGTTGCCCTGACTTGACGAGCCTGACCCTCTCAGAAGCCGGCAGGTCCGCGCGACGGCAGCGACAGCGGGGGCGGGCGAGGCAGCGGACAGAATCTTCATCAAGGACCTCCCAGAGGACCGCGCAGAGTACTCCAACTGGCGATGCGCGCTCTGCGCCCAGGTCCTGAGGGCGTCGCCGAATCCCATGGAAGCCGCGCAGTACATCCAGCACGTCCACTGTGGAGATCTGGCTGCGTATCTAAACCCCGTGGTGAATCGGGTAAGCGCTGGCATTTTCGCCGCCGTTGTTGCGGGGGCGATCCAGACGGGGCGCGAGGCCAAGGAGCAAATGAAGCGCACTCAGGCGCGCGCAGCTTTAGGGCGCGGCCGCCAAGCAGCTTGCACTCTTGACTATCAGCATCAGCACCAAGCCACCCGCAACGCCACCAAGACCAGTACCGATATCCAGAAGTTGAGGCGCTCTGGGCTCGACGACCCGAATGCCCACGTGGCGCCCTTCCAACTCTTGCGCCACCAGATGCGAGCAGGCGAACACAATCTCACGAAAGCGATGGGCACATCGTTGCTGAAAGAGCGGCTTCGCGACACCAGCGAGCTGAAAGCCGCCTGTGCCTGCTAGGATGCCCAGCAGCGAGATGATCTCGACCAGCTGGTCGCTGCGATCGACGGCGCACTTGCCGAGAGCCAAGGCGAGAAAAGGGCCAGCAAGAAAAAGAAGGCAACCGCAGCGACAGCTGCCGCAGCCGCTGCGGCGGCCCAGGGCGGCGGTAAAAGCCGGCGAGGCAACTGCGACAAAGGCATTGAGACCGCCCGGCCCAATGGCGGCAATCAGCGCAGAGAATCTGCAGCAATCCGCGCGATGCCATCAAGTGCGCAAGTGCTGGCTGAACCAGGCCAGCACGCCATTCCACCCAGCGCTTGCTGCCGAGCGCAGCGCGGCCGAAACGTCATCGGCTAGGAGGATGCGAGGAGGAGGAGGAGGAGGAGGAGGAGGAGGAGGAGGAGGAGGAGGAGGAGGAGGAGGAGGAGGAGGAGGAGGAGGAGGAGGGAGGAGGAGGAGGGAGGAGGGAGGAGGGAGAAGGGGAGAGAGGAGGAGGAGGAGGAGGAGGGAGGAGGAGGAGGAGGAGGAGGAGGAGGAGGAGGAAAGAGGAGGAGGAGGAGGAGGAGGAGGAGGAGAGAGGAGGAGGAGGAGGAGGAGGAGGAGGACAGGAGGAGGAGGAGGGAGGAGGAGGAAGAGGAGGAGGAGGGAGGGAGGGAGGAGGAGGGGAGGAGGAGGAGGAGGGAGGAGGGAGGAGGGAGGAGGGAGGAGGGAGGAGGGAGGAGGGAGGAGGGAGGAGGGAGGAGGGAGGAGGAGGAGGGAGGAGGGGAGGAGGAGGGAGGAGGGAGGGAGGAGGGAGTAGGGAGGAGGGAGGAGGGAGGAGGGAGGAGGGAGGAGGGAGGGAGGAGGGAGGAGGGAGGGAGGAGGGAGGAGGGAGGAGGGAGGAGGGAGGAGGGAGGAGGGAGGAGGGAGGAGGGAGGAGGAGGGAGGAGGAGGAGGAGGAGGAGGAGGAGGAGGAGGAGGAGGAGGAGGAGGAGGAGGAGGAGGAATGGTCTACCAGGCGCATGCTCGGGCGTATCAGCAGCGAGCGCGGCGCCCGCGTCAGCCCCAGCGGCTGCAGCATCCTCGGGCGGCGTCCTGGCTCGCCACGCGTTCGCCGAGCAACTGGCCAAGCGGCGCGGCGCAGCGGCGGTGCGCTCCTCGTCAACTGCAGCTTCAGTGGCAGCTGGCGCGCGGGCGCTCGACTCCGGCGCCCCCCGCTTCGTCGGCAGCGCCGACAACATCGAGGACAAGCCCTGGGACGCAGTGCAGCGCCATGGGCATGGGACTGAGGTGCACGGCTGCGCTGGCCTCGCAGGGCGCGACGCTGCAGCGGGCGTTGAGGTGCGCCGCGCTGGTCGCCGCAGTGCCTTGGAGGACTCGCTGGGCAGGGACAGCATGGGCGAGACTTGCGAGAACCTCGGGTGCAACTTCTACTGGCTTGCTTGGTAGTCCAGGCCGCACTTCTGGAAGGATCGCGCCGATGACAAAGTGCCGATCATCGTTCAGACCTGGGCGCAATTCATCTCCGGCGTGCCCGGCGCCGGCGCGAGCGACTTCGTGGGCGGCCCTGCAGGAGATGATCGCCGCGACGGCGCCGTGCGTCGTGAGGGACCAGTGCGAAGAGTTCGTCGACTTCCTCGCGCAAGCCTTCTTTGGCCACGTTGTGATGGACTTCTCTTCGACGGGCGCCGCCCCGCCAGAGCTGGCCGCGCTGCTGGCCGTGCTTGCAGGGAGAGCTCGCGCGGCTGCGCACAAGCTGGCGCACTGGCCCAACGACCCGAACTGCGAGATCTACGGGCAAGCCAAGATCACCAAGACGCCGGCCTTTCGACGGGCGGCTGGCGACGACGACGGCGAAACGAAGCAGGTGGCCACGAGGCGCGGCGAGAGGATCCACCGACCTTCTCGGCCCCGCGGCGCCGAGCCTGCGCGACGAGGCGCGGGCCACGGTGACAATTCTGACTGGCGTACCAAGCCGACCAGTCGCTCTGCGTTCGCGGAGCATCGAGAGGCCATGGTGGGAAAATGCAGTCGGGGCCCTGAAGAAGGAATCCTTTTGGTTGGGGTGGGGTTCCGCGTTCCTGAAGTGTTTCACAGCTTGCCCCAGGTTTCCCTTATGTTTTCGATTGGAAATCGAAATTCAATTTATGGAAAAAAAGGGCCTCGTTCCTTATTCAGGGTTCCTTAGGTCACCGCCCCGACTGTATGTCCCACGAGCGCCACGATGGATTCCCTGGCGGGGCGCAGGCAGGATCGATCCCCCGCAAAGGGCTCCTCGCCATTTCTCCGACAGCGGGGTCGTGCCGCAGGGGGCTACGCCGCGCCGTGGAGCCCTCCTCCTCCTCCTCCCCCTCCTCCTCCTCCTCCTCCTCCTCCTCCTCCTCCTCCTCCTCCCCCTCCTAGTCCTCCTCCTATATGAGAGAGAGAGCAGAGCGGGATTGCTGCGGCGTGCTCCTGGCACCCCTGGCTGCTAAGCCACGTTAGACAATTAAGAAAAGGGGCCCCTTGAAGGGGCGGTGCGGGACGCACCAGGACAGAGCAGCACAGAGAAGAGATGCGAAGACACATGCACATGTTCTCATGCACAAGATCATAATACGCATTTCGTCCTCAACTGGGGCCAGACTACTTTGTTCCAAGCATGAGCTTTTCCGAAATCATGTAGAACCCCCCCCCCCAAGGCATGGCCTACTTGAGCTTGCGCGAGGGCAGCTTCTGCAACAAAAAGAGAAGCCAAGCAGACAGACATGCCCCGACGCCCCTACCTTTTTTACCATTCCCGACAAGCAAAAAAAAGGAGAGAGACAAGACAAAGCACCAGAGTAGACGCTCTCCAATCCCCAGTATCTCACGGCACCCAAGTATTCGTATCGAAACCACTTCCTTGCACACCCAAACACCTGATTCCTTCTTGCCGGCGCTCGCCCTGGCGCCCGGGATGCGCCCAGACCAACATCGATGGCATGATGTGATGGGGCCTGACGCGCTCGTTCAGGAAGCGCTTGAAGCACCCGGCGCTTGGGCGCATCATGGCCTGGAGGAGCCGCACTATTTGGAAGAACATCTTCCGTGGCCGAAGGCCGTGGATCCTGCTGCTCTGCATCGCATCTGGTACCCCTATGTTGTTGGAGAGGCTTTGCCTCGCGGCTCCGACGGCCAATGGCTAAGCGCAGCCGTCTTGCGCCGCGCACGCGGAGCCAGGTTCGTGCTACGAGGCGAAGTGCCGCGAACGCTCTGCTACGAATTTCCTTCGAAAAGACTGACCGCACTTTGCTCAGCGCAGCGCCCGCTTCAGCGACGCAATCGGGTTCGTTGCTGGCGCGGAGGCGTTCGCGCTTGAAAACTACGCGCTGTCTTTCCTGCGGCGCGCTTCGGCAATAATCACCTACGCGAAGCGGAATGATTGCTGCATTGCAACGCGCATCGCAGCGTTCGTACTGGAACTGGAACTACGTATATATTGTTGCACAGAGACGCTGCTGCATATCGTGTGGGAACGCATCGCTGGTGACCCGGCTTCTGTTCCATGTGTCTTCCGAGGGTTGGTTGAACACCTCCAGGACTGCTGCTGCATTCGCATGGGAGCTGGGATCTAGTAGGGACTGGCGCCACATAGTAGTGAGTAAATTTGCTTACGCCCAGGGAACAGCAAGCCGCCACGAGCTGGCGCGCGAACAAAAAATACACGGAGAGAGAGAGAGGGAGAGAGGGAGAGAGAGAGAGAGAGAGAGAGAGAGAGAAAGAGAAAAAAGAGAGAGAGAGAGAGAGAGAGAGGCAGGGCCCAGGCGAGGCAGCGCTTGCGGGAGCTGCGGAGGGGGGTGGGGCCGCGGTGGTTGCGCGCTCAGGTGCGAGCCGTGCAACGCGGCCGTCTGCCGGTCCTGCGCGGCGTCCGTGGAGGAGGCGGCCCGACGTGCAGCAGCGGCAGGCGCAGGCGAGCAGCATGAGGTGGAGGCTGGAGGACGTGAAGGTGCTTTGGAGGAGTTTGTGGAGGACGCGGAGGTGGAGGACGCGCAAGAGGCGGATCCAGCTGTGGCTGACGCAGTTCATCAGGTCCTCCACGCCGTCGGGGAGGCCATGATCGTTCCTCCTCCTCCTCCTCCTCCTCCTGATGCGGGCCCCGCTGCTGTTCCACATCCGGCCCGTACGCGGAACAAGTACTACTTGTGCCGTGTGGGATGCAACTGCGTGCTTGTACCAGTATTAGTTTCTACAGCTGCCGGCTATGATCGCGACCGCTGCCACATTTACCGCCAGACCCGTGCACGCATGTGGAAGTGTACGTCATGCGAGTATATGCTTTGTCCCTCGTGCCGGAGACAGGGGCATCTGGTCTCGCAGGGAGGTTCTGGTTATTGCACATGGGGCCGGTTCACGGGCTACCTCAACCAGCGCATCACGTGCCACCACCTGATGTTCCAGTGCAGGACCGCACAGCCTGGGCTGGCCAAGCAGGGGATCATAGCGAAGCATTTGTCGCACGTCTGCTTGAACTCCTGCGGGGCCTCCCGGCTGTGGCTCCTCTGTCTTCGCGCCTGTTCATCCCCAAAGGCTGGGTGCTCAGGTACACCATGGTCGCCACTTGTGCGTTGGATTGGTTCGTGTCCGAACTCGACCATCCTGTGACAGATTTGGCGCGTGCTGAGTGCGCATCGTTGTTTCTACGCCATTTGGATTTCCTGGTTGCGCGTGATGTCCGGGATTCTGAGATAGCACGCGGCCTCGGTGCCAGTTCACCTCAGGATGCTTGTGGCGGTACGCCGATTATTCGACATAGGCTCCAGTTGCGGGAACGTGGAGAGTGGCATGAGGCAGTGCTCGCTGCAGCAGCTGACGCTACGACGGCGGCCGCGCGAGCTGCTGAACGGCGCGTCGCCGCTGCTTCGGACAACTCCGAGCAGCTGCAGCGGAAGCAGTTCGAATCAGCGTTTTCAAAATTCTTCATGGGGATGTCCGGACTGGGCGGCGGATCTTGGCGAGCATCGGCGTGCACCCCTCCTGCAATGAGACCGTCGGCCTCCTGAAGGGCAAGTTCATCGACGACCTGGCCAACGACTCTATGGGGCACCGCCCTGGCTTCTCGCGCAAAGCCGCTCGCTGCAAGCCCCCCGTCGTGCAGCCGAAGACTGTCAGCGCGGTCGCATCGCGGACAGCTGATTGCAAGGCCTCTGGTACCAGTTCTTGGCGGAATTCGAGGTTGAAGAACATTGCCTCCGACCCCTCCGGCCTCGCAGCGTTGACTGGCTGGGCTCCTGCATGGATAATTAGCTGGCTCCGTGCCTGAAGTCACGGCGGCGCCGTGGAGGTCTGTCTTAGGAGTACCTCTTCGGAAAGGCGCCGTTGGCGCAGACGTGAGGCCCATCGTGATAGGGGAGGCTTTACTATTGCTGCCTGGGGCGTGCTTGCAGGAGATTTCACAGCGCAAGGTCACGAAGCTCCTGTTTTTTTCATTTTTCATGTCGCGCTCCTGCAGCGGTCGCGGGTCTCCGCGCCGGCGCGGGCTACGTCGGCGCGCGACCCCCGGCCGCTGCGGCTCAGCGTTGCTGCCCGCGGCGGGGGCACGCCGCGCTGAGCCGTCCTGCCGACGAAGTGGAGGGGCGGTCTTTCACGCCCCATCCTTCCCCTGCAGGTCTCGGGTGGCAAAGCTCGGCCCCGTCCCACAACAATCAGCTGCGGGGCGACGCCGCGAAGGTGAGACTCGGCCGCTCGCCTCGCAACCCAGTGGCAACGGCGGCGCCCGTAAAGGGCCCCCCCCCTCTCGCTAGGCACAGAGGCTCAGAAAAGAGAGAGAGAGAGAGAGAGAGAGAGAAAGAGAGAGAGAGAAAGAGATAGAGAAAGAGAGAGAGAGAGAGAGAGAGAACAAAAAAAAAAAAAGAGAAAAAAAAAGAGAGAAACGAGAAACGAGCAACGGACAGGCACACAAGTGCTTTGAGACGCGTTCGGGCCCTTTAGCTGTCACTGGAAGTAGACGAGGAGGACGGGGAAGAGCAGGGAGAAGAAGAACGGCGCGGAGCAGCCCGCACAATGGATCGGCCCACGAACGAGACGCGCTTCACGCGCTCACTGGCGTCACCGCCCTCGCAGAACAAAAGTTGCATGAAAAGGTCACTGCCTACAGGCCGAGGCTGGTGGTCAGGCCCCAGAGGAAAGATCTCACGCCGTTGCACCGCAAGCGCTGGGCACACCGCCAATGCATGACGCAAGGACGCGTTACGAAGCCCACATGCCCGGCATCTAGGTTGGCACAGGCGTACAAGCAGCTCCAGAGACCATTTTGGGCATTGGCAACGCGCTGGCCGCGCTGTGTCCTGACGATGCTTTTTGCGTTTTTGACATGCACAACGCTTTCGGGGAGATCTCCAGGGCAAAGAGCATGGAGGAGGTGCTCAAGGAGGTCCCAAAGATGGCGCCGTACTTGGCAAATTTGTGGGGCCCCACCGGCACGCCAGTCTACATTGCATCAGGTCCGGCCTCTTGGAGCTGCTTTTCAATGGTGGATGGTTTATTTCAGGGGCATACATTGTCATCTTTGCTGTTCTGCTTCGGCCTTCGCCGGGCTCTCCGGCGATTTCTCCAGGAGTGCTCCGCGTCGGCCTGCGGTGCTGCCGGCGTGCCAGCGCACTGCGCGCACATGGACGACATGCTCTTGAAGCCAATGCCGGATATGGCCGACACATGGCTCCTGCTCCTCGTCCACACCGTCGCCTCGGTGAACCTCCCTCCGCCTGGACTTTGCCAAGAC
>CAUYUJ010017937.1:340000-389323 GCA_963575745.1 Prorocentrum cordatum
ACAAAAACAAAAAAAACAAAAGAGAAAAAGAGAGAGAGAGAGAGAGAGAGAGAGAGAGAGAGATCGGACAAGTAGGCGGACCAGGGTCCGTCCGCGAGGCGCACTGCGGTGCGACAACTCGCATGCACTATTTGCGGCGGTGCAGCCTTTAGATACGAGGGCGGGCAACAAAAACCCCCTCCCCCGGCGCAGTGCGACAGACGCTACAGACGGCGGACAGACGATGATGATCTCACCTGTCAGACCGCGTGAGGAAAAAGGCCCCAACAAGAAAGGCGACGTGCTGACACGTGGCTAGGCGGCTTGGCAGACCGCCAGTTGGGCGCTTGGCCGCTAAGCGGCGCGCAGTGACGGGGCACCCCCCGCCCCCACGCCCTGACACCGTGGACGCGGAGCCACGCGTACACACGGGCAGGCAGAAAGGAGGAGATTAGCGCGGGGCACCAGGTGGAGCGCCGCGGAACGATGACAGCATAGCTTGGATGTGAGTGACGGCACGGCACCATCGGGCGAGGCCGTGAGCAGCTCGGCAAAGGCTCGCCCAGCGCTGTGGAGGCGCTGGAGAAGAGGGCCTTGACGAGCTTGGGCGGCGGCGAGGTCCGCGGCGAGAGCTAAGCACCTCTGCTGGAGGGCAGCCATAGCCTGTGACAGCTCGGTTTCGCGGTCGGTGAGGGGAGGCTGCTCAGTGCCAGCAGCCGAGGGCCTCGAAACAGAGGCGAGGTCCTCGATACGCCTGTCCAAGTGGTGGACTAGCGTAGTGCGGGACCCTGTACGCTGACGTCCGTCACCCTTGAAGGGTGACTGGAGGGGCCGACGCGACCCCAGGGCTGGAGCCGCTAGGGCCACGCCCCGAGAGGTCGGGAGAGCCGCTTCCTCTCGCTCAGCAACGATGGAACGTGGATGGGGCACGAGGGCCTGTCTGGTTTAGTACCCTGCGGGGGGGCTGAAGCCGCCCCCGCGGGCTGCCGGCGGTGGGGGGGCGGAGTGGTTTGCGCGGTGGGACCAGTCGTGATGCCGTGCAAGGGCTCTGAGGTCGGTCGCGTAGAAGGTTGGCGTCTCGGTAGGGCGGCATGGTCGGCAGCGTGTGGTATCGGCGGTGCGTCCTCCATGCCACTCAGTCCGCGGGGGTCACCCAGGTCATGGTCGGCGTCTTGGCGGTGGCCGATATCATCGTATGTGGGCGATATCGCTCTCGGGGACGGAGTCGCAGTAGGGATCGAGAGGTTTCCCGACGGGGCGGGGTTTTCGCTGGCTGGTCCGTCGTCCAAAACGTCCGATCCCCCACCGAAGCTGAACAGGTCATCCTCCTGTTCGTCAGCGTCTTGAAAATGAGCGGCGTTGTCATGTGGGTGCGCTGCCGCTCTCAATGGCGGAGTCGGGGGCGCCGTGCGGGTGCCCGACGGGGCAGGGTTGGCGCTGGCTGGCCCGTCGCCCAGGAAGTCCAGGCCCCCACCAAAGCCGAACGGGTCGTCCTCCTGTTCGTCGAATATCGCCCGTTGGGCCTCGGCCCAGAGCTCGTCCGGGTTCTGTGGGATGTCTGGTCCAGCCGCGGGTGGTGCCTGGTCAGACAGCAGGGGATTTGGTTCCATTTTGTTTAGTTCCGCAGCTGTGAACCCAGCCCTGCGGTGTGGGAGGGGGAGTGTACGGTGTCTACGCTCGTAGATGGCGACAGCGACTCCATGAAGCACGGTCGCTTGGCGATGTCGTGATTTGGCAGCTTCGACAATGTCGTCTGGAAGGTTATGAGTACGTGCCGCCGTTGTGGCGAGGGCGTCAGCCTGACGATTGAACTCCTCCGCGATGGGCCCGATGAGCCCGAGGTCGATGCCCATGTCGCCCTGGTGGCTAGCGACTTTCTCGACGCGGAACATGTTGGGCTTGGCCATGACGCATCGGTGGATCTTTTCCCAGAGCTCCACGTGCGTGCCCTGCGGTGGTGAGTGTCCGTCGATGATCCTTTGGAGACCGTCAACCACCGCCTGGTTGTCCACGAAAACGTGTACGGGCCGTTCAGCACATGCCGTGAGGTGGACAATGGCGAGGGTCTCCGCAAGCTGTGCGTTCTGCGTGATGCCGTGAACGCGTGCACTGTAGTTCATGCGGTGGTCGATGCCGTAGTAGACGCCGTAGCCCGCTCGTGCAAGCAATGGGATGGCTTGGTTGGTGCATGCACCGTCCGTGGCAGCGTAGACCCATGTCCAACCAGTGTCATGGTCAAGGTAGGTGGTGTAGGAGTCCTGGGCTGAAGCCGCAGGATCTCCCTCAGGTGGGGGCCGCGGTATGGGCTGAGGTAGCGGGTCCCTCGCGAGGTCGGCCTGCAGGTCGAGGAGGGCTGGGTCTTCATCGAAGAGCCCGCAGTGTCTTGTGTGCGGCGGAAGACGGGCCCACTGCTCGTCACTGATGAGGGTGGTAAGAGGGACTCTTTCTCGGGCCCAGCACTTGCAGTCGCGAACAGTGTGCTCCTGAGTTTCCTCTTCCTCGTCGCAGTATCGGCAGATGGGGCTGGGGTCAGCGGACGTGTTTGATCGGGATCGTCGCTGTTGGGTGTGGTCCCCGCCCGACAGGTAGTTAAGGAGGAGCGCCAGCTGCCATGCGTTGCATTTGGCTGCTCCTTTCGTTCGGGCGAGCCACGTGCTGGCGAAGAGGTCGAGGCCCTGTCTGACAGAGGCCAGGTGTCCAAGGTCATGACGCCGTGGCTTGATTTTTCTCAGAAAGGCTCTGCGTTGTGAGGCTCGCAGCATGTGAAGGAAGGCGTTTTGGGGTAGGTTCAGCCAACTGATCTGACAGCCCCAGTCGTCGTACATGATGCCAAATGTGGGCCAGGTCCAACGGAGCTGCTGAAGCGTCTGGACAAGTCGTCCTACAGGTCCTCCCCCGAAAAGGGTCTGGACATGGTGTTGGAGATCCCTGACGAGACCGCAGAGAGTAGCGTCGCGGTTAACCTGTCGCCGCAGACACAGGAAGACTTCACGCTGCATAATGGCGTCAATCTCCAGGGCGTGTCCTGGGACGCACACGGCCATGAGAGTCCAAAACTCGACCCACCTGTTTCCCTTGGGGCGGATAGCCGCCTTAAGGGCATGGTTGTAGGCAGTTTTGACGGGGCCTGATGGGGCTTGAATGTCGGTGCCCGTGGTACAGACGCTGGCAGCAAGGGAACGGGCGTGCCGCGCCTTAATAAGCATCGGTGATGGGAGCTTGCCAATGCGCGGCAGGCGACTAGTCGCCCTGCGAACACGGGCGTCAGCGGTGGCCGTGAGGTTAAGCGCGGCTGGAGCCGGCGCTGCCTCGGCGTTGATGTAACTCCCGACGAGCTTAAAGGAGTCGACCACGCGTAAGGGCCGTTCCGCCAAAGTGAGCTGGGTAACGGCGGTGTGAAGCTCGTCGGTGAGCGCCCACCCCGCCACTTTGCCAGGATGAATGCGTTGACCAGAAAATCGATCAAACTTGGCGGTTTCATCAAGAGATTTCTGCAACTCAGGCGCGGTGTGGGTAGTGGAGTTGCTGTCGTCAACAAAGGTAGTGCTGAGTGATCGCGGAACGTATCGATGCTGTCTCTTGGTCCACACACACATGAGCAGCTTAATGTCGTCCAGGGACCAAGAGCTTCCCTGGAGGTGACCGTTAGTCCTGGCCAGTTCCTTAGAGTACGCACCGTTCATGCGGATGTAGCGTTTGTGGCGACTGTAGAAGTTTCTGCGGACAGTAACGATGTCTTGGGGACACCCCGCGTGAAGCGCAAGGTTAAGGCAGATGTCCGTGATGAGGTAGTCGAAACACTTCTGTCGGTCCAGGGCAGCTCCAGCTAAGGGAAGGAGTAGGCCCTGGCGTGTTCGATGCGCAGGGCAAGAGAGGTGCTGACGTCCCCAATGGTAGCTTTGGGGACAGCGCCAAAACTCGTGGCGTGGGTCCATCCTTTCCGCCAGTCCGTGAGGCTGCGGTAAGCTGGCGCTTCCACGCATACATCCAAACGGAAAGCACCGAGAGAAGTCGTTGGTCCGTTGGGAGTTCGCCTCGGCCTTTTCGGAGGCACGGGTTTGGCACGTGGAGGAGGGGTTCTGGGATGGTGCCAGTGCGTTGCATAGCGCGTAGGTCGCTGGCGAAGAGGCGAAGAATGTCGTCGGGTAACTCCTTAGCCTCCTTAGTAGTCCAGCCGTCCAGTCCCCCCGCGCGGCGCGGTGAACGGGTGCGAATGAAGTGGATGAGTTGGTCGTCGGTGAGGTGGAAAGGGGTAGCTGGTGATGGCGTAGGCAGCTCCTGTCGGTACTCGTCGTAGAAGTCGGCCACGTCGGCATGGCTTCGGCGTCATGTCCCGCACGTGCACGGTACCTGCCCAAGATGGGCTCCCAGGTGTCGACCATGAGCTTAAGCATGTCCTTTGTGTTAGCAACAATGGCGTTGGCAGGGAGGATGTCGGGGACTTGCGCGGGTGGTGGTTCACGAGTGTGGTCTTCGTCGCTGTCCGTGTCGGGCGAACTACCGTCGCTGGGGCTGAAGCCGCCAGCTTCGGTGTCAGCGTCGCTGTCGTCCGTGCAAGCTTCGTCAGGTTTAAAGGCGTTGGTGTCGCAGTGAGTTGCGTATCGTCAGGAGTGGTAGGCGTGCGGAGATACGCCGTGGGCGAGCTGTCAGCAGCCCGTGCGTATATGGCCGCCTTTCGCCCGCTTGGCTCACGGACGCCCTCAGCCCATATCTTGATGCGTTCAGCTTTGGCACGGTTCGCACGTCGCGCCAGCTCCAAGTCGAGGTGTTGGATCAAAACGTCAAGGTGCTCTCCGTGAGGCGCTGGCTCGTCGGGGGTCCAGGCCTCGGGGAAGTCTAGGAGAACCGTGGGGCGCAGCTTGTGGCATAGGAGGCGGGCCGCGGTCCACGTGCAGTCGATGCGCTGCGCGAGGTACGGCGGGATAGCACGGCAATCCAAATGATGGTGCTGTCCGATGAAACGAAGCTCACAGAGTTGCCGATGGAGCTTGCGCAGTCGGTTCATGTGTATCGTGGAAGCTCCGTAGGTGGGGAAAGCGCGGGGGACAACTGGTCGATCTTCGAACGTGGGCGTGAGTCCGTGCATGGTGGGGGGCTTCTTCTTTGGGTGGTCGGGCGGTGGAGGTGGCAGGTCGCGCAGACGGGTGAGATGGTACTCATGACTGGCCTCGTTAGCCAGGGCGAACATGCGCTCCACGTCGTCGCGTGTGTCGGCCTGTTCCATGCGGTCCTGATATCGCCCAGCGATGAGAGTCCCTAGTGCCTGCAGCTCGTGACCCTCATGAGCTCCATCGTCGGGGGGGTAGGGCGTGGGGGCAAGAAGACGTCGGGCCGTATGGTCGAGGCGACTGAGGTCTAGCGTGACCTGCAGGCCAACATGAGACTTCGCTGGCAAGTCGCGAAGGTAGCAGAAGTCAGTGACAAGGGATCGCGCCGCTTGGTTGGCAATGATATAATCGATGCGCGAAGTGCGGGGGCACTTGGTGACGCGGTCCCAGTCAGGGATATTGCCGTAAGTGTGCATGGTGTGGTCTGGTGTGCCCTCAGCAACGTTGAACCATCCGTGCTGCAACATGTGCAGAAGATGTGGGTTGTCGTCGATGTTCGTATTGGCGTCCATGCAGATGAAGTAGGGGGCTGAGCCGACCCTAGCGGCGGCGCAGTCAGCGAGCCGAAAAAGAGCTGTGCTGTCTCCTCCAGCAATCCCGTAGAGGCTCGCTATGTAGATCCCCGCGGGCCCGTGGTTGTTTCGTCGCCGCCTGCGGCGGTGCTGAGTGCAGAGCGGGAGAAAGACCTCGTGCCATCTTTTCTTGGCCTTGAGGGCGACGATACAGGGCGAATTGTCGTCGACAGTGGAGTCGACAATGGCATCCTTAGAGAGGATGGCGACCCCTCCCGAGGCGCCAGTGTTGCCCACGACGGTGTGGTCTGTGCCGCCGTGGGCAGCTCTGCGCTGGGCTCGCGCCAGATCTAGGTCAGGTCCAAGACTGGCGTGGTATCCTCCGTGGAGTGGATTTGCGGCGCTGGTAGCGATGGCTTGTCTAGTCGGCTTGGCATGTCGGGTCTCCTGCAGTGCTATGACTGCGGCGTTGTGGTCGACACCAAGGGCGGTGATGGTTGGCCAATTCGCTGAGAGACTGGTGATGTTAAGGCTGACGAGGTGTATGGAGCGACCTGGCCCGTCTCCATCGGTGGAACTGGGGTTTGCGCGCCCCGCACGGTGAAGGTCAGCTTGGCCCTCGCCCCAGTAGGAGGCTTGGTCACAGTAGGAGATCATGGCGTTGCTATGGCGTTCCAATGGATTAGCTTGACCGGGGCTGAAGCCGCCGTCAGGCCAGAAGTATAGGCGGGACACGGTCGGCACTGCGCCAGGGGGGGTCATAAACGTCAGTAAAAATGTCACGAAAAATCCTCCTCACTCCAGTACCGTAGGGGACGAGGGGAGGAGAGGTGAGACGGCAGCAGAGGGAGAGGGAGGCGACTCCTCGATCCGTCCTGCCGAACACAAAAACAAAAGCGAACCAGCGGCGGCGGCCAGGCGCGGCGGCGGCACAACGCACGCGCATGTACTGCGCACGCGACACCGCTGGTCCCTCCTGCGGTGGCGCGCCCGCCCCGTCAGTATCTTGATGAGCAGCATCTGTTGGAACAGCTCGAGCAGCGCGGTCGGTGGCCTGGCGCTGGGCCTCGTCCATGCCCGCTGCCGTGAGGCCCGCGTTGCGGACAGGGCTGATTCCCCGCGGGGCCGCCGCTGCCGCGGCAGCGGCTGAGGTGGCGGGGGCTCCGCCCCGACTCTGAGGTGAGAGCGGTGAGCCACCGCCGAAACCCGCCACAAGGTTCTTGACACGTTACTTGTTCTTGAACGGGTCGAAGGTTGGCGCCTCGTCGATGGGGACGATCACGCGGGTGGGCAGCGGCGGCTCGTGGTCCGTGGACGGCGTCGGCTCGAGGTCGACCTGGCCAGGTTCGATGACGCTGGCACCGAAGCGTGGCACCACTTCGGGGGCTCGGCCATCAGCCTGAGTCTCGCGAGGCGTCGAGCTCGTGGAGCTCCCTGGGGCCTTGCGTGAGCTGTGGCGGCTGCAGGACCTGCTGCGCGGGACGCGCCCGCCCGTGTGGCGGTCGCGTGGCGAGGTCGCCTGGGCATTAGCGCGCTCGGAATCCGCCCTGCTCGGGGATCGGATCGGCGCCGCGCAGGGTGAGGGGCTGGGCTGGCGAGAGGCGCTTGTGCCGCCCTCCGCCGTGGCTGTGGCCTGGTCAGGGTCGACAGCGTCGGGGCGGGGGCTGACGTGGTGGGCGCTTCCCTCGCTGTGCCGCGGGGAGGCGCTGTGATGCGCCTGGATGTGCGTGAGGACGAGCGGGGTAAGCGGCTGACTCTCCCGCTCAGGTGGGGCAGGTTTTGCCTGGGCAGGGCGCAGTGCTGCAGCCACGTTTGGCGGGGGCGTGTGCTGGCGCGGTTGCCAAGCGCGCACGTTCGCATCACGCCATCCTTCGGGGCGCCAGCCCTGCCACGGTTTGTTGCAGCCCCCTGGGCTGAAGCCGCAGGGGTTATCACTGCGGGCTGGTTGCTGGAGGTGCCATCATGTCGGCCTGAGTAAAGGCCCCAGGCGCGCGTGGACCCTGGCACTGGCAAGGTGGCCCTTAGGGCCTGCACGGGTGCACGCGGGTAGCCGATGACCGCTGGGTGTACCCTGGCGTGGGGGGCGTGGCCGTAGCTGGAGGCGGCTGCTCCCGCAGCCGCGGGCCTGGCACCTATGGGGCCACGGTAGTAGGCGGCAACCCCGTCGTAGGCCGTGTTACCGCCTGTCGGGACTCGCGCGGGGGAGCGGTAGCGTGGCGTGCCCTGCTGTCCTGCGTCACGTTGGTCCCGATGCTGGATGCGCTGCTGGTGCTGTTGGTGACGCTGCCAGTCGGCTCTCGAGAGGGGACGGGTGTCGGGGAGGATGGTGGGCACGTCGGGCCGCTGCCAGCCCCGATAAACGTGCTCGAAGGCGTGGTCAGGGTAGGTCCTCCCTACGGGTGAGTATCGCCGCACATGCTCCATGTAGGCGATGTTCTGCGGCTCTGCGATCGCCGTGATGTTGACGGCTCGCTGGTGCGCTGGTCCATAGAGGCAGAAACTACCACGGTTGCTGCGGTCGTGGTTTAGCTCGGCTTCGGTCGTGGCACGGCTCACCATGGCGTCGCAGAGTCGCATGTCGAAGTCGAGGGCTTGAGGCCCAGGACCACCCTCGGCGTCCCAGTACAGTACCACATCTCGCCAGCGGGTGCGGGTAGTGTGGATGCGCTCGGCGATCGACTCGCAGACGGTCCTGACCGTGACACGATCCCTGTACATGGTGGTAATGGCTAGGGAGTAGGGTCGGCGGACCGTCTTGTTGAAGGTGAATTCCTCCTTGAGGGCCTGGTGGGGACTGAAGAGCACGTAGCCTTCCCTCCAAAGCGGTTGGTCGGGGGAAGGTTCTTCGGGCATCCCCGTTCCTGTGAATCAGGTGGCCGCCTTGTGCCGTCAGGCAGTCCCTGCCTGGGGACGCGCCGCGGCTGCGGTGGGAAGTACCATTGACCCTGGTAACCTGCTTGCCCTGGTTGTGGAGGGTCCCCCCCGGGGCCTGAAGGCGCTCGGGGGGGTTCCTTAAGGTCGTGGAGGGCTGGCGCGTTGCCGAATTGGCGGGCAAGGATGTGCGGCGGCATCCCTGTGGCACGGACGTCGAGCAGGTTGTGTGGCCTGGGGGGGTGGGGGCACCTGCTGGACAGGCAGCATGTGTCGGAGTCCCCGTTGTTGGTGCTGTATGCACACGTCCAACTGTTGCACGAGTAGTCCGTGGACCAGTCCATGAGTGTACGCAGTCCGCTGCGGCCGCAGTCTGGGCACGTTGGTTGGCCCGAGGTGCCGAGCTGCGTGTTGCGGCGAGCCGCACAGTACTGACAACATTGGAATCGACACTGTAGGCAAGACCAGCGTCCTGGTAAAGGCGGGAGCGCATGCTCATTTGTGCCTGGGTCGTCTGGGTGGGGTCGCGGGCGATCCCACAAGGGCCAGACGTCAGCAAACCAGGATTGGCCTGTAGTGCGGACACCCTCGGCGGGGAGGCGAGCGTCCTCGGCATGGCACCTGATCCACTGGGGCCCCATGTCCGCTGGTACCATGACGGTGCGCCAGGTGTCGTCCGCTTTGACGTGGACTTGGGTCGGTGCCCAGAGTTTAGTAGTGGTGTCGCCGTGGTCGTGGTGGAGTATGACCCAGCCGTCCCGCCCCGCCACCGCAGGGTCAATAACGCGGTGGCCCATGACTGTCGTCCCCCACGGTAAGTAGGCACCGTCGTGGTGATCACCAGGGTCAAGCCAGACCTCGATGCCAGGGGCATTGACACGGGTCCGCACTTCACGGACGTGGTAGGCGAGGACGTGGTAGGCAGTCGGCTCCTCTTCCGTCACAATGTGCTCCCACGTCTCGATGCCACTGTTGTCTGAGGTGGAGTTCCCGTCACTCTGTCGTGACGAGCGAGAGGCAGATCGCCATGGGCGGGCACGGCCTCGGGCGAGGGCGGCGGCCGCGCTGATGAGGGAAGGCGTACGGAGTTCGTCGGCTCCAGATGACGTCGATGAGCGGTCTGGACTGTGCGCCAGGGCTGCGCCTGACTTGTACGTGCGTGGTGGGCCCGACGCGGCCCCAGGGCTGGAGCCGCTGGGGCGCGACCCGCGTGCGTCAGGGTGCCCCCGCACGGGGACAGCTTGCAAGCCAGTGCACACCAGGTCGATGAGTGGTTTCGGGTCCAGCTGGAGCATGTGAAGCGAGACGCGGGGGCGGGGCTGGTTAGGGTCATCCCTGGTGGCTGCTTCCGTGTCGTAGTGCTGTTTGGCCCATACTCGCGCTGCCTCTGGCGAGTATAGTGCCTGCGGCGGTGGCCACGCTGCCGCGATGTCTGGCCTGCGCCTGGTGCTAGCTTCCTGGTCGTTTGCTTCAGCCGCCTCACGGAGATCTGGATGATCGTAGCCAGCGATGTGGAGGGCGTGCGCGCAGTCGCCCATGCAATAGGCGTGTGGAAGGGCACGGCACCTGGAAGCAGCTTCTGTGGGGGCACACCAGTCCATGCGGATGAGGAGGCTCAGGACCCGAGGGTAAATGAGGCGCGCTCCGTGGGCCTCCCCTTTCACGTAGTTGTGCCTGTTTTCCCCACGCGGTGGTTGGGTGGCCTCGCACATCCAGAGTGCGATGGGTCCCCACGCGAGGGTGTCGTCTTCAAGACTGTAAGGCGGGTGGGGCGGCATTGCGTACCACGCGGCCAGCGAAGGGTGCACGCTCGCGTAAGTGCGGCCAACGTTGGTGCCAGTTCGGCCCTTCGCTTCACGGCGGGGACCTGGCAAGAGGTGCCCTCCACTGGCAGCAAGACGGGCCGCAAGGTCGCCGCGGGTCCCATGCCAGAAGACAGTGGGCGCGTCGGTGGTGGGTTGGCGGAGGTCCCACGTGAGGTATGGGAAGATTGTCTCGCCTGAGTTCCCGCCCGAGTCTTCCAGCACCCAAGTGAGGCGGTTCGGTGGCCTCGGCATGATGTCCGTCCACGGCCCCAGCGCTTGGAGTGTTGGATCATGAGTAAATCGAGGATGGTCGTGGAGTCGCAGAGCGTCTTTGATGTCCTCTGTAGACACGCCACTGTTTCCTAGCGCAAAGCCGTTTTGATACAGGGCGTTAAGTATGCTCTTCGGCGGCTCGGGGACCGCTGGGTCGCGCTGGATGGTGTTGCGTAAGTTGCGTGTCGGTGGCTTGAGGGCAGTGTAAGGCATACCATGGCCTGAAGGCGCCTGGGGCCTGTCGGGTGATGCATAGCGTGCTCGCCGTCGTGGTGGTTGGGTGTCCGCGTCGGGGGAGGAACCACGAGCGTCAGCATGTCGGAAGATAGACCACGGGCTATCGTGGGTGCGCTCACGCGTTTCCCTTGCCTCGGTGTCGCTGCCGTGTGCTGTGGCATCCTCGTTAGTCGGTAGGTTACCGAATGTCGCGCCGCTCTTGGAGCCGTCTCGTGGAGACGGGCTGGTCGATCTCGGTGTGACAGACGAAGCTCGCGATACGGCGGCAGTGACTTCGACGATGGCGGCGGTGGTGGCGGTAGTGACATCGGCGACTGCGGCGGCAACTGCTGCGGCGTAGTGTTCCTGTAGCAGCGGATGTCGGAGTGCGTGCACATGCTGGTCGTCGTGTTCGTCGGCGAGCGTGCACGGCATTTTGTATGTGGCCTCATCACGCGGCCTCCTGCTCGGTTGGCAACAGCGGAGGCACCACTGGGCTGTGGATGAGTCCAGGGCCCGTGCACAGATGCGGGCTCCTACGTGTCCGACAGCTCCCTGGGCAAGAAGTTTGGCACCGACGAGTAGAAGACCACACACGACTCCACCCGTGGCAATAGCCCCTAGCTTGCCGCTGGCCCATTTCAGGACACCCCCGAGGCCGACCCCGACTGCAGTGGCTCCGCCCGAGACGCTCTCTCTGAGTTTGACGCTGGTCCATTTGAGAGTGGCCCACAATGTGGACATGACATTGTATGTCGTTTTGCGTCGGGATGTGGTGGACACCGATGGGCCTGGTGCCGTCGCTTTGCGTCGTCGTCGTTGTCGGTAGCTGGGGTCTCGGCTCGGTGTCGGCAAGTACCCATCGATCTGATCCTTGTACGGCATTGCTATCACGATGGCGTACGTGGCCACAAAGAGGCAAATGAGGCAGCCACAGTGTCGTGATGCCGCTGCGCTGTGCTGGGCCTCGTAGGAACCGCTGGCGTCTGGGTTCGCGTCGTCGATGGGGTCGTTGTCGATGTCAGCCTGCCAGTGGTCCATGGCGCTGGGATTGGAGTCAGTCACGTTGGCACAGGAGACACGGGTGCGGGGCGTGGTACTGCCACCTGCGGTCTGAAGGCGTCCAGGTCCAGCCAATGCTGCAGCGGGGCTGAAGCCGCCACTGCGCGGGCTGGTTAGAGCTGGCGATGCAGTGGGATGGCTTGTCGCGTCGGCGGCAGTGGCGCCTTCAGCGTCGTTGAGCTGTGCGCTGCGAGCAGCCTGGGCAGAGTTGTTAGGCGGACTGCTGTGCGACGGGGGGCGCCCTATGTAGGGTTCGCTATCACGGTCACGCTGGGCCGTGTCACCTGGCGGTGCTGTGCCGTTGCGGTCCTGGGTTTCCATGTCGTCCTGGCTATCGTCCGACGCGTGGAACGAGTCCAGGGATATGTTGCTGATGTCGCTGGCCGCGATGTGCTGGAGCAGAAGCGGTTCGGCGTCGGCCGCGGGCTGGTCGCACGTGGCATGCTGGGCGAGGTGGCCAGCTGGCGGTGGTAGGATTAGCGGTTCCATCGGTGCCGCGGCGAGCTCCGCCTCGACGAGCGGCTGCATGTCTGGCGGGTGGTGCAGGATCGCATCCGCGAGGTACGCCAGGGCGTCTTGGTCAGGTGGAGGGAGGCCTCTTGGCAGCAAGGCGTGGGCCCGTGAGAGGTATGGCGGCAATGGTGCCGTGAAAGCCTCAGGGCCGACAAGCTGGGCACGAGCGCCCTGGTATTCCAGAAGGAGGCCAAAGTAGCGGGTGGGGTACTCGTGGCTGCCCTGGATACGAGTGAGGTTGCGGTTGGTGCGCTGTCTGTCGGGGCCCGCTCTGTGCCAGATGTCCTCGCACATGTCGACCGCGGTGCGCTGACGCAGGGCGTCGGTTGTGTCCTCAGAATCCTCCTGAAAGAGGTGATCATACTGTGGCAGATGAAGCGTCGCCAGGATGTACGGGACGCAGTCCTCGAGCCATGCCCAGAACACGTCCTGGTGGTCCTCACCTGGTGCCCACGCCGCAGCACACGGTATGAGCCGGGCGCGGATCATCATCAGGTGCCAGAAAGCAGGGTCCTCCTCGGGTTCGCCCCTAGCGCACAGGGGGGTGGTGAGACCCGTAGGGCGATAGCGGGGCACGACAGCGGGGCTGAAGCCGCCACTGTGTGCCTGGCCTATGCCGCACGGACCCGCGGCAACGGTGCTGTTCACGATCGGGTCCAAAATGGTGCAGTGATCGTACTTGTAGATGCTGTCATCGTAGAGGTAGAAAAGGGTCCCACGTTCAGCGTGTCGCAGGAAAACCTCACCTCCATGCTGGGGCGCACCGCCTGAAGACGGGTGTGCTCCAGCGAGCGAGGGGAGGGCCAGGCTGAGGCAAGGCGCCACATGATGGCGAGGCCTGGCGGGCGGCGCGAGCGATGAGCCAAAAGCTGCATGTCAGCACGCATCCTCAGATACCCCTGCATGCTCAAGTACATTGCAACAAACACACCCACAGCAAGATGACAGGTGTCCCTACACCAGATAGCTTGCTCGTGCTGCTGCCAAAACTGACATGATATGACAAGAAAGAGATACGACGCGAAGAGAGAAGTGATGCCTCTGAAGGCGCTTCCTCGGAGGGCTGAGGCAGGCTCTCTGAGGCACCTTCAATAGGGTTCCTGAGTGGCCCGACCCTTGTCTTTGCCTTTGTCAGCCCCTGGGGGCCCCGTCCCTGGGGTGACCTGGCCTGGCTGGTCAATCCACCCGCAGACAGCCACGGGATCGGCAACTGATGCAGCTTCCTTCTTTTTTGTTTCGAGAGCGGCCACCTGTGGCAGGTGGATGGTGCCCCCCGTGAGGTGCCCGAGGAGGGCCTGGATGTCGCCACGCAGTGCAGCAGCTTCGGTAGTTGCCGTCTGTTGCTGAGTGACGACGGTGGCAAGCCCTCGTTCCAAACCTGAAACGTGCTCCGTGAGTGTGGCCTGGGATGAGAGAACGCCCGCAAGCTGAACCTGCATGTTATCCACCGTGTTGGCAAGCAGCTCGTGCTGTTGTTCCATGTGTTGGATGCGGGTCGTGGCGGCATCTGACAATTTAGGGGCCGTTGCGAAGCGTTCGCCGAGGGTGTTCAGTTCGCGAGATGCCACGCTGAATTCATCCCCTGATGAGAGGATCTCGACGTCGTCAGCGTCGCCTGGTACCTCGGCGGCTGTGGCAGCGTCCCCTTTCGTGTGGCCCCCGCCTTCAGCCGCCACCGTGCCAAGTTGCGGGTCATGACCACCTGGTCCTTGGACGGCCGTCTGCTCAGCAGCTCCATCCGTGCCGTGCGGGGGTGCAGAGGAGCTGCGGCCTGGGGCGCCGTGTGATCTTGCGTGCGGCGTGGCGTCGCGTTTCCCACTGGAGGATCGGTGGCGCTTGGCTAGAGGCTCCTCCTTGGGGATCGGGAGCGGTGCGACGCCCTTGCCTTGGGGCGTGGCAGTCATGAGGTCGTGGAGGTAAGGGCTCTGGGCCGCTTTGGTTAGGAGTGTGCCCGTGGCGGGGCTGAAGCCGCCACCACGGGCTGGCGGCGTCACAGGCTCTGTGATAGTGGTAGGGGTGACAATGGTAACGTTGTCCCTCTTCGGCACCACTTCAGCCAACGGGGCCTCGGTGATGCTCCACGGGATGGGGCGCCCTGCGACCTGTACCGTATATGTGGGTGGGGGACGATGGGCGCGCACTAAGGCAAACTGAGCCGAAGTGGCTGGGTCCCAGGCGGTGTGGTAGACCTCACAGTCCCATTTGACGGACGGGCCCGTGAGAGTCTTAGCAAGCTGGTCAGCGTGGCGTGGCGTGCCGCAATGCCAGTAATGCGGTATCGCGTCTTGGCGAGGGTGGCTTCACAGCCACGGATGCTGACGGCAGCAGCCTTGGCGGCGTCTGACCCCCGTGCAACACGGATCCCCAATAAGCCTGACTTGCCGTGCCTGACGACTCCTAGGGCCTTGAAGTCCACCGACTTCTGGAACGCATCTGCCATCGTGATGGGCTGGTCCTCAGGGAACACACGGTCTGGTACTTGTCTGCAGTGGGCTCGTCTGCACCTACGTTGCTGAGGTCGTAGGTGGCGCCGAGTTGCCCTGAACCCGCCAAGACCTTGTCAACCGCTTGAAGGCTGACGCCGAAGGTGGCAGCCAGGGACCTCTTTCCTACGCCTGATCCGTACCTGCCTAGGCTTTTGCAGGGTTCGAGGATGGTGACGGCTTTAAAGTTGCCGTGGAAGAGGGCCTTGAAGGGGTCCTGAAGCTGACTATCGAGCTCCTGGCGGCGAGCGTCTTTCTTGGACTCCCTGTGCTTTTGGTTTTGGCGCGCCTTGTCCTGTGGAGCGGAGCCCCCTCGGAAAAGACCCTTGGCGCGTGGACCACCGTTCACGGGGGCACCTCCCGAGAACTGGTCCTCGAAGGCCTGATGCATGGAGGGGACTGCGGCGATGGCCTCGGTTTCATGTATGGTCGCCCGAATCCAGCATACGTGGTCGGCAGGGTCGATGGTGGCGACGGCTACTTTTTCCGTGCAGGCGGCTTCCTTGGTGCCCAGCTGGTACACGGTCACGGGGACGTGCGTGTGGACCACTTTGGGCGCCTTGGGGTGACGCTTCAGCACGGGGACGGCGAGCTCGGTACCGACGTAGTTATCGATTTTTGGGCCCATGACAGCAATCGCAAGCTGACCCGTGGTACGCTTACCCTGCTCGAGGTGGTGTTGCAGCAGCCGTTCACCGCTCTCGTAGTCGTGGAGGCTGATACTGGGCTTGTACGTCTTGCCGTCGTCAAGTGATGCGGGTTCGGCCAGGACTGGGACCTTCCAGAAGGCCGGGTCCAAGGCAATGAATTGGGCGTCCGCAGCCTGAAGACGTGCGGACGCAGCTGGTGGGGGTGATGTGTCACCACCAATGCGCTTAGGCTTGCTGCGCTGGTGGTGATCCAGCGTGTAGCTGATCTGGTTGGCGGCACACATGCGGATCAAGGCACTGCCGAGCTTCTTTGTGTTGGTCTTGAGCATGTCGTACGTGGCCTGCAGCTCGTCCGCGTTCAGCTCGGCGAGCCCGTTGTATGCGGCCGTGGGGCGGTCAGACCCCGCTTGCTTGAAAGCTGCAATGCAGTCCTGCTTGCGTTGGAGGAGAGACCCTTCAGCAGCAGGACGTGAGCTCGGCGGCTGCTTGGAAGAGCGACGGCGCTCCGGCTTGCCGGGGGCCACTGCGGCGGGCGCTCTGGTGGGGAGAGAGGTGACGCGAATCAGTAGGGTCCTGCTGGGACCCCTCCGGTCTCGCGAGGCCTGGGAGTCTGACTCCGAGGCGGGGCGCTTCGCGTCGCGGCTGCGGTCTGAGTGCAGGGCACTCTCGAGCCGAGACTAGAGAGGAGAGAGAGAGAGAGAAGAGAGAGAGAAGAGAGAGAGAGAGAGAGAGAGAGAAAGATGGGGAGAGAGTGAGAGAGAGGTGGAAGAAAGAGAGAGAGGAGAGAGGAAAGAGAGAGAAGAGAGAGATAGAGAGAGAGAGAGAGAGAGAGGAAAAAAAAATGAGAGAGAGAGAGAGAGAGAGAGAGAGAGAGAGAACAAAAACAAAAAGAGTCCGGGCGAAGGGCCCAACCATAGGCAATCGTGAATACTGCAATTGTGAATATCTTCTCGGTGGAGCCCCCTACGGGGCCACGAAACGTACGAGGGGTGTGCCGAAATGGGTGTGCGGGGCGCCTGCGGGCACACCCACTAGGGCCTTCGGTGCAGCTCCCTATGCTGCCACGAAGCGTGTGAGGGAGTTGACGACATGGGCGTGGCTGACGCATGCGGGCGCGGGCACTGGGGCCTTCGGTGGAGCTTCCCATGGGACCACGAAACGTTTGAGGGGTGTACCGAAATGGATGTGGTTGACGCAGGCGGGCGCGGGCACTGAAACCGAGGGGTGTGCCGAAATGGGTGTGCGGGGCGCCTGCGGGCACACCCACGGGGACCTTTGGCGGAGCACCCCATGAGGCCACGGAGCGCGTGAGGGGCGTGCCGAAATGGGTGTGGCTGACGCATGCGGGCGCGGGCACTGGGGCCTTCGGCGGAACTCCCTATGGGGCCACGAAGCGTGTGAGGGGTGTGCTGAAATGGGTGTGGCTGACGCATGCGGGCGCGGGCACTGGGGCCTTCGGTTGAGCTCCCTATGGAGCCACGAAACGTGTGATGGGTTGTGCCCGAAATGGGTCGGTGGGTGATGCATGCGTGCGGGGCACTGGGGGCCTTCGGTGTAGCTACCTATGACCACGAAATGTGGTGAGGGGGTTGCCAAAGGGGAGTGAGCTGACGCAATTGCGGGCGCGGCACTGCGGCCTTCGTGGGGAGCTCCCTTTATGGGACGGACGAAGCGTGTGAGGGGATTGTGCCGACGGGCATTGGGGCATTCGGTTGAGCTCCATATGGAGCCCACGAAACGTCGTGGGGGGGTGTGCACCAACTAGGAGTTGGCTGACGCGTGCGGGCGCGGGCACTGGGGCCTTCGGTGGAGCTCCTCATGGAGCCACGAAGCGTGTGAGGGGTGTGCCGAAATGGGTGTGGCTGACGCATGCGGGCGCGGGCACCGGGGCCTTCGGCGGAGCTCCTATGGAGCCACAAAGCGTGTGAGGGGTGTGCCGAAGGGGTGGGTGAGCATGGCGGGCGCGGGCACTGGGGCCTGCGTTGGAGCCCCTAGGAGCCACGAACGTGTGAGGGGTGTGCCGAAATGGGCGATATGGATGACCCATGCGGGCGCGGGCCACTGGGGCCTTCGGTGGAGCTCCCTATGGAGCCACGAAGCGTGGAGGGGTGGCAGAAATGGGTTGTGGGGACGCATTCGGGCGCGGGCACTGCGCCTTCGGTGGAGCTCCCTATGGGGCACGAAACATTGGAGGGGATTGTGCCGAACGGGGGGTGGTTGACGCAAGCGGGCGCGGGCACGCGGCCTGCGGGGAGCTCCCTATGGAGCCACGAAACGTGTGAGGGGTGTGCCGAAGGATGTGGGGGACGCAGCGGGCGCGGGCCACTGGGCCTTTGGCGGAGCGGCGGAGAGCTCCTAGGGCCACCGAAAACGCTTGTACTGGGTGTGTTTGAAACGCAGGGAAGAGGGGGAGGAGGGAGAAGGAGGAGGAAGAGGGGGAGGAGGGAGAAGGAGGCGGAGGAGGAGGCGGAGGAGGAGGAGAGGAGAGGAGAGGAGAGGAGAGGAGAGGAGAGGAGAGGAGAGAAGAGGAGAGGAGAGGAGAGGAGAGGAGAGGAGAGGAACGCGGGGCACCGTCTCTTCAAAACGAGGACCCAACACCACAGGATGGTTGGGTAAAAGAAAGCGAGAGAGAGAGAGAGAGAGAGAGAGAGAGAGAGAGAGGGAGAGGGAAAAGAGAGAGAGAGAGAGAGAGAAAAGAGAGAGAGAGAGAGAGAGAGAGATCGGACAAGTAGGCGGACCAGGGTCCGTCCGCGAGGCGCACTGCGGTGCGACAACTCGCAAACACTATTTGCGGCGGTGCAGCCTTTAGATACGAGGGCGGGCAACAAAAACCCCCTCCCCCGGCGCAGTGCGACAGACGCTACAGACGGCGGACAGACGATGATGATCTCACCTGTCAGACCGCGTGAGGAAAAAGGCCCCAACAAGAAAGGCGACGTGCTGACACGTGGCTAGGCGGCTTGGCAGACCGCCAGTTGGGCGCTTGGCCGCAAAGCGGCGCGCAGTGACGGGGCACCCCCCGCCCCCACGCCCTGACACCGTGGACGCGGAGCCACGCGTACACACGGGCAGGCAGAAAGGAGGAGATTAGCGCGGGGCACCAGGTGGAGCGCCGCGGAACGATGACAACATAGCTTGGATGTTGAGTGTCGGCACGGCACCATCGGGCGAGGCCGTGAGCAGCTCGGCGAAGGCTCGCCCAGCACTGTGGAGGCGCTGGAGTAGAGGGCCTTGACGAGCTTGGGCGGCGGCGAGGTCCGCGGCGAGAGCTAAGCACCTCTGCTGGAGGGCAGCCATAGCCTGTGACAGCTCGGTTTCGCGGTCGGTGAGGGGTGGCTGCTCAGTGCCAGCAGCCGAGGGCCTCGAGACAGAGGCGAGGTCCTCGGTACGCCTGTCCAAATGGTGGACTAGCGTAGTGCGGGGCCCTGTACGCTGACGTCCGTCACCCTTGAAGGGTGACTGGAGGGGCCGACGCGACCCCAGGGCTGGAGCCGCTAGGGCCACGCCCCGAGAGGTCGGGGGAGCCGCTTCCTCTCGCTCAGCAACGATGGAAGCGTGGATGGGGCACGAGGGCCTGTCTGGTTTAGTACCCTGCGGGGGGGCTGAAGCCGCCCCCGCGGGCTGCCGGCGGTGGGGGGGTGGAGTGGTCTGCGCGGTGGGACCAGTGGTGATGCCGTGCAAAGGCTCTGAGGTCGGTCGCGTAGAAGGTTTGCGTCTCGGTAGGTCGGCATGGTCAGCAGCGTGTGGTATCGGCGGTGTGTCCTCCATGCCACTCGGTCCTCGGGGGTCACCCAGGTCATGGTCGGCGTCCTGGCGGTGGCCGATATCATCGTATGTGGGCGGTATCGCTCTCGGGGACGGAGTCGCAGTAGGGGTCGAGAGGTTTCCCGACAGGGCGGGGTTTTCGCTGGCTGGTCCGTCGTCCACAGCGTCCGATCCCCCACCGAAGCTGAACAGGTCATCCTCCTGTTCGTCAGCGTCTTGAAAATGAGCGGCGTTGTCATGTGGGTGCGCTGCCGCTCTAGATGGCGGAGTCGGGGGCGCCGTGCGGGTACCCGACGGGGCAGGGTTGGCGCTGGCTGGCCCGTCGCCCAGGAAGTCCAGGCCCCCGCCAAAGCCGAACGGGTCGTCCTCCTGTTCGTCGAATATCGCCCGTTGGGCCTCGGCCCAGAGCTCGTCGGGGTTCTGTGGGATGTCTGGTCCAGCCGCGGGTGGTGCCTGGTCAGACAGCAGGGGGTTTGGTTCCATTTTGTTTAGTTCCGCAGCTGTGAACCCAGCCCTGCGGTGTGGGAGGGGGAGTGTACGGTGTCTACGCTCGTAGATGGCGACAGCGACTCCATGCAGCACGGTCGCTTGGCGATGTCGTGATTTGGCAGCTTCGACAATGTCGTCTGGAAGGTTATGAGTACGTGCCGCCGTTGTGGCGAGGGCGTCAGCCTGACGATTGAACTCCTCAGCGATGGGCCCGATGAGCCCGAGGTCGATGCCCATGTCGCCCAGGTGGCTTGCGATTTTCTCGACGCGGAACATGTTGGGCTTGGCCATGACGCATCGGTGGATCTTTTCCCAGAGCTCCACGTGCGTGCCCTGCGGTGGTGAGTGTCCGTCGATGATCCTTTGGAGACCGTCAACCACCGCCTGGTTGTCCACGAAAACGTGTACGGGCCGTTCGGCACATGCCGTGAGGTGGACAATGGCGAGGGTCTCCGCAAGCTGTGCGTTCTGCGTGATGCCGTGAACGCGTGCACTGTAGTTCATGCGGTGGTCGATGCCGTAGTAGACGCCGTAGCCCGCTCGTGCAAGCAATGGGATGGCTTGGTTGGTGCATGCACCGTCCGTGGCAGCGTAGACCCATGTCCAACCAGTGTCATGGTCAAGGTAGGTGGTGTAGGAGTCCTGGGCTGAAGCCGCAGGATCTCCCTCAGGTGGGGGCCGCGGTATGGGCTGAGGTAGCGGGTCCCTCGCGAGGTCGGCCTGCAGGTCGAGGAGGGCTGGGTCTTCATCGAAGAGCCCGCAGTGTCTTGTGTGCGGCGGAAGACGGGCCCACTGCTCGTCACTGATGAGGGTGGTAAGAGGGACTCTTTCTCGGGCCCAGCACTTGCAGTCGCGAACAGTGTGCTCCTGAGTTTCCTCTTCCTCGTCGCAGTATCGGCAGATGGGGCTGGGGTCAGCGGACGTGTTTGATCGGGATCGTCGCTGTTGGGTGTGGTCCCCGCCCGACAGGTAGTTAGGAGGAGCGCCAGCTGCCATGCGTTGCATTTGGCTGCTCCTTTCGTTCGGGCGAGCCACGTGCTGGCGAAGAGGTCGAGGCCCTGTCTGACAGAGGCCAGGTGTCCAAGGTCATGACGCCGTGGCTTGATTTTTCTCAGAAAGGCTCTGCGTTGTGAGGCTCGCAGCATGTGAAGGAAGGCGTTTTGGGGTAGGTTCAGCCAACTGATCTGACAGCCCCAGTCGTCGTACATGATGCCAAATGTGGGCCAGGTCCAACGGAGCTGCTGAAGCGTCTGGACAAGTCGTCCAACAGGTCCTCCCCCGAAAAGGGTCTGGACATGGTGTTGGAGATCCCTGACGAGACCGCAGAGAGTAGCGTCGCGGTTAACCTGTCGCCGCAGACACAGGAAGACTTCACGCTGCATAATGGCGTCAATCTCCAGGGCGTGTCCTGGGACGCACACGGCCATAGAGTCCAAAACTCGACCCACCTGTTTCCCTTGGGGCGGATAGCCGCCTTAAGGGCATGGTTGTAGGCAGTTTTGACGGGGCCTGATGGGGCTTGAATGTCGGTGCCCGTGGTACAGACGCTGGCAGCAAGGGAACGGGCGTGCCGCGCCTTTATAAGCATCGGTGATGGGAGCTTGCCAATGCGCGGCAGGCGACTAGTCGCCCTGCGAACACGGGCGTCAGCGGTGGCCGTGAGGTTAAGCGCGGCTGAAGCCGGCGCTGCCTCGGCGTTGATATAACTCCCGACGAGCTTAAAGGAGTCGACCACGCGTAAGGGCCGTTCCGCCAGAGTGAGCTGGGTAACGGCTGTGTGAAGCTCGTCGGTGAGCGCCCACCCCGCCACTTTGCCAGGATGAATGCGTTGACCAGAAAATCGATCAAACTTGGCGGTTTCATCAAGAGATTTCTGCAACTCAGGCGCGGTGTGGGTAGTGGAGTTGCTGTCGTCAACGAAGGTAGTGCTGAGTGATCGCGGAACGTATCGATGCTGTCTCTTGGTCCACACGCACATGAGCAGCTTAATGTCGTCCAGGGACCAAGAGCTTCCCTGGAGGTGACCGTTTGTCCTGGCCAGTTCCTTAGAGTACGCACCGTTCATGCGGATGTAACGTTTGTGGCGCCTGTAGAAGTTTCTGCGGACAGTAACGATGTCTTGGGGGCACCCCGCGTGAAGCGCAAGGTTAAGGCAGATGTCCGTGATGAGGTAGTCGAAACACTTCTGTCGGTCCAGGGCAGCTCCAGCTAAGGGAAGGAGTAAGGCCCTGGCGTGTTCGATGCGCAGGGCAAGAGAGGTGCTGACGTCCCCAATGGTAGCTTTGGGAACAGCGCCAAAACTCGTGGCGTGGGTCCATCCTTTCCGCCAGTCCGTGAGGCTGCGGTAAGCTGGCGCTTCCCACGCATACATCCAAACGGAAAGCACCGAGAGAAGTCGTTGGTCCGTTGGGAGTTCGCCTCGGCCTTTTCGGAGGCACGGGTTTGGCACGTGGAGGAGGGGTTCTGGGATGGTGCCAGTGCGTTGCATAGCGCGTAGGACGCTGGCGAAGAGGCGAAGAATGTCGTCGGGTAACTCCTTAGCCTCCTTAGTAGTCCAGCCGTCCAGTCCCCCCGCGCGGCGCGGTGAACGGGTGCGAATGAAGTGGATGAGTTGGTCGTCGGTGAGGTGGAAAGGGGTAGCTGGTGATGGCGTAGGCAGCTCCTGTCGGTACTCGTCGTAGAAGTCGGCCCACGTCGGCATGGCTTCGGCGTCATGTCCCGCACGTGCACGGTACCTGCCCAAGATGGGCTCCCAGGTGTCGACCATGAGCTTCAGCATGTCCTTGGTGTTAGCAACAATGGCGTTGGCAGGGAGGATGTCGGGGACTTGCGCAGGTGGTGGTTCACGAGTGTGGTCTTCGTCGCTGTCCGTGTCGGGCGAACTACCGTCGCTGGGGCTGAAGCCGCCAGCTTCGGTGTCAGCGTCGCTGTCGTCCGTGCAAGCTTCGTCAGGTTTGAAGGCGTTAGTGTCGCAGTGGAGTTGCGTGTCGTCAGGTGTGGTAGGCGTGCGGAGATACGCCGTGGGCGAGCTGTCAGCAGCCCGTGCGTATATGGCCGCCTTTCGCCCGCTTGGCTCGCGGACGCCCTCAGCCCATATCTTGATGCGTTCAGCTTTGGCACGGTTCGCACGTCGCGCCAGCTCCAAGTCGAGGTGTTGGATCAAAACGTCAAGGTGCTCTCCGTGAGGCACTGGCTCGTCGGGGGTCCAGGCCTCGGGGAAGTCTAGGAGAACCGTGGGGCGCAGCTTGTGGCATAAGAGGCGGGCCGCGGTCCACGTGCAGTCGATGCGCTGCGCGAGGTACGGCGGGATAGCACGGCAATCCAAATGATGGTGCTGTCCGATGAAACGGAGCTCACAGAGTTGCCGATGGAGCTTGCGCAGTCGGTTCATGTGTATCGTGGAAGCTCCGTAGGTGGGGAAGGCGCGGGGGACAACTGGTCGCTCTTCGAACGTGGGCGTGAGCCCGTGCATGGTGGGGGGCTTCTTTTTTGGGTGGTCGGGCGGTGGAGGTGGCAGGTCGCGCAGACGGGTGAGATGGTACTCATGACTGGCCTCGTTAGCCAGGGCGAACATGCGCTCCACGTCGTCGCGTGTGTCGGCCTGTTCCATGCGGTCCTGATATCGCCCAGCGATGAGGGTCCCTAGTGCCTGCAGCTCGTGACCCTCATGAGCTCCATCGTCGGGAGGGTAGGGCGTGGGGGCAAGAAGACGTCGGGCCGTATGGTCGAGGCGACTGAGGTCAAGCGTGACCTGCAGGCCGACATGAGACTTCGCTGGCAAGTCGCGAAGGTAGCAGAAGTCGGTGACAAGGGATCGCGCCGCTTGGTTGGCAATGATATAATCGATGCGCGAAGTACGGGGGCACTTGGTGACGCGGTCCCAGTCAGGGATATTGCCGTATGTGTGCATGGTGTGGTCTGGTGTGCCCTCAGCAACGTTGAACCATCCGTGCTGCAACATGTGCAGAAGGTGTGGGTTGTCGTCAATGTTCGTATTGGCGTCCATGCAGATGAAGTAGGGGGCTGAGCCGACCCTCGCGGCGGCGCAGTCAGCGAGCCGAAAAAGAGCTGTGCTGTCTCCTCCAGCAATCCCGTAGAGGCTCGCTATGTAGATCCCCGCGGGCCCGTGGTTGTTTCGTCGCCGCCTGCGGCGGTGTTGAGTGCAGAGCGGGAGAAAGACCTCGTGCCATCTTTTCTTGGCCTTGAGGGCGGCGATACAGGGCGCATTGTCGTCGACAGTGGAGTCGACAATGGCATCCTTAGAGAGGATGGCGACCCCTCCCGAGGCGCCAGTGTTGCCCACAACAGTGTGGTCTGTGCCGCCGTGGGCAGCTCTGCGCTGGGCTCGCGCCAGATCAAGGTCAGGTCCAAGACTGGCGTGGTATCCTCCGTGGAGTGGATTGGCGGCGCTGGTAGCGATGGCTTGCCTAGTCGGCTTGGCATGTCGGGTCTCCTGCAGTGCTATGACTGCGGCGTTGTGGTCGACACCAAGGGCGGTGATGGTTGGCCAATTCGCTGCGAGACTGGTGATGTTAAGGCTGACGAGGTGTATGGAGCGACCTGGCCCGTCTCCATCGGTGGAGCTGGGGTTTGCACGCCCCGCACGGTGAAGGTCAGCCTGACCCTCGCCCAGGTAGGAGGCTTGGCCACAGTAGGAGCTCATGGCGTTCCTATGGATTAGCTTGACCGGGGCTGAAGCCGCCGTCAGGCCAGAAGTATAGGCGGGACACGGTCGGCACTGCGCCAGGGGGGGTTCATAAACGTCAGTAAAAATGTCACGAAAAATCCTCCTCACTCCAGTACTGTAGGGGACGAGGGGAGGAGAGGTGAGACGGCAGCAGAGGGAGAAGGAGGCGACTCCTCGATCCGTCCTGCCGAACACAGAAACAAAAGCGAACCAGCGGCGGCGGCTAGGCGCGGCGGCGGCACAACGCACGCGCATGTACTGCGCACGCGACACCGCTGGTCCCTCCTGCGGTGGCGCGCCCGCCCCGTCAGTATCTTGATGAGCAGCATCTGGTGGAACAGCTCCAGCAGCACGGTCGGAGGCCTGGCGCTGGGCCTCGTCCATGCCCGCTGCCGTGAGGCCCACGTTGCGGACAGGGCTGATTCCCCGCGGGGCCGCCGCTGCCGCGGCAGCGCTGAGGTGGCGGGGGCTCCGCCCCGACTCTGAGGTGAGAGCGGTGAGCCACCGCCGAAACCCGCCACAAGGTTCTTGACACGGTACTTGTTCTTGAACGGGTCGAAGGTTGGCGCCTCGTCGATGGGGACGATCACGCGGGTGGTCAGCGGCGGCTCGTGGTCCGTGGACGGCGTCGGCTCGAGGTCAACCGCCTGGCCAGGTTCGATGACGCTGGCTCCGAAGCGTGGCACCACTTCGGGGGCTCGGTCATCAGCCTGAGTCTCGCGAGGCGGCGAGCTCGTGGAGCTCCCTGGGGCCTTGCGTGAACTGTGGCGGCTGCAGGTCCTGCTGCGCGGGACGCGCCCGCCCGTGTGCGGTCGCGTGGCGAGGTCGCCTGGGCATTAGCGCGCTCGGAATCCGCCCTGCTCGGGGATCGGATCGGCGCCGCGCAGGGTGATGGGCTGGGCTGGCGAGAGGCGCTTATGCCGCCTTCCGCCGTGGCTGTGGCCTGGTCGGGGTCGACCGCGTCGGGGCGGGGGCTGACGTGGTGGGCGCTTCCCTCGCTGTGCCGCGGGGAGGCGCTGTGATGCGCCTGGATGTGCGTGAGGACGAGCGGGGTAAGCGGCTGCCTCTCCCGCCAGGTGGGGCAGGTTTTGCCTGGGCAGGGCGCAGTGCTGCAGCCACGTTTGGCGGGGGCGTGTGCTGGCGCGGTTGCCAAGCGCGCACGTTCGCATCACGCCATCCTTCGGGGCGCCCAGCCCTGCCACGGTTTGTTGCAGCCCCCTGGGCTGAAGCCGCAGGGGTTATCACTGCGGGCTGGTTGCTGGAGGTGCCATCATGTCGGCCTGAGTAAAGGCCCCAGGCGCGCGTGGACCCTGGCACTGGCGAGGTGGCCCTTAGGGCCTGCACGGGTGCACGCGGGTAGCCGATGACCGCTGGGTGTACCCTGGCGTGGGGGGCGTGGCCGTAGCGAGGCGGCTGCTCCAGCAGCCGCGGGCCTGGCGCCTATGGGGCCACGGTAGTAGGCGGCGACCCCGTCGTAGGCCGTGTTACCGCCTGTCGGGACTCGCGCGGGGGAGCGGAAGCGTGGCGTGCCGTGCTGTCCTGCGTCACGTTGGTCCCGCTGCTGGATGCGCTGCTGGTGCTGTTGGTGACGCTGCCAGCCGGCTCTCGAGAGGGGACGGGTGTCGGGGAGGATGGTGGCCACGTCGGGCCGCTGCCAGCCCCGATAGACGTGCTCGAAGGCGTGGTCAGGGTAGGTCCCCCCTACGGGTGAGTATCGCCGCACATGCTCCATGTAGTCGATGTTCTGCGGCTCGGAGATCGCCGTGATGTTGACAGCTCGCTGGTGCGCTGGTCCATAGAGGCAGAAACTACCACGGTTGCTGCGGTCGTGGTTTAGCTCGGCTTCGGTCGTGGCACGGCTCACCATGGCGTCGCAGAGTCGCATGTCGTAGTCGAGGGCTTGAGGCCCAGGACCACCCTCGGCGTCCCAGTACAGTACCACATCTCGCCAGCGGGTGCGGGTAGTGTGGATGCGCTCGGCGATCGACTCGCAGACGGTCCTGACCGTGACACGGTCCCTGTACATGTTGGTGATGGCTAGGGAGTAGGGTCGGCGGACCGTCTTGTTGAAGGTGAATTCCTCCTTGAGGGCCTGGTGGGGACTGAAGAGCACGTAGCCTTCCCTCCAGAGAGGTTGGTCGGGGGAAGGTTCTTCGGGCATCCCCGTTCCTGTGAATCCAGGTGGCCGCCTTGTGCCGTCAGGCAGTCCCTGCCTGGGGACGCGCCGCGGCTGCGGTGGGAAGTACCATTGACCCTGGTAACCTGCTTGCCCTGGTTGTGGAGGTTCCCCCCCGGGGCCTGAAGGCGCTCGGGGGGGTTCCTTAAGGTCGTGGAGGGCTGGCGCGTTGCCGAATTGGCGGGCAAGGATGTGCGGCGGCATCCCTGTGGCACGGACGTCGAGCAGGTTGTGTGGCCTGGGGGGGAGGGGGCACCTGCTGGACAGGCAGCATGTGTCGGAGTCCCTGTTGTTGGTGCTGTATGCACACGTCCAACTGTTGCACGAGTAGTCCGTTGACCAGTCCATGAGTGTACGCAGTCCGCTGCGGCCGCAGTCTGGGCATGTTGGTTGGCCCGAGGTGCCGAGCTGCGTGTTGCGGCGGGCGGCACAGTACTGACAGCATTGGAATCGACACTGCAGGCAAGACCAGCGTCCTGGTAAAGGCGGGAGCGCATGCTCATTTGTGCCTGGGTCGTCTGGGTGGGGTCTCGGGCGATCCCACAAGGGCCAGACGTCAGCAAACCAGGATTGGCCTGTAGTGCGGACAACCTCGGCGGGGAGGCGTGCGTCCTCGGCGTGGCCCCTGATCCACTGGGGCCCCATGTCCGCTGGTACCATGACGGTGCGCCAGGTGTCGTCCGCTTTGACGTGGACTTGGGTCGGTGCCCAGAGCTTAGTAGTGGTGTCGCCGTGGTCGTGGTGGAGGATGACCCAGCCGTCCCGCCCATCCACCGCAGAGTCAATAACGCGGTGGCCCATGACTGTCGTCCCCCACGGTAAGTAGGCTCCATCGTGGTGATCACCAGGGTCGAGCCAGACCTCGATGCCAGGGGCATTGACACGGGACCGCACATCACGGACATGGTAGGCGAGGACGTGGTAGGCAGTCGGCTCCTCTTCCGTCACAATGTGCTCCCACGTCTCGATGCCACTGTTGTCTGAGGTGGAGTTCCCGTCACTCTGTCGTGACGAGCGAGAGGCAGATCGTCGTGGACGAGCACGGCCTCGGGCGAGGGCGGCGGCCGCGCTGATGAGGGAAGGCGTACGGCGTTCGTCGGCTCCAGATGTCGTCGATGAGCGGTCTGGACTGTGCGCCAGGGCTGTGCCTAACCTGTACGTGCGTGGTGGGCCCGACGCGGCCCCAGGGCTGGAGCCGCTGGGGCGCGACCCGCGTGCGTCAGGGTGCCCCCGCACGGGGACAGCTTGCAAGCCAGTGTACACCAGGTCGATGAGTGGTTTCGGGTCCAACTGGAGCATGTGAAGCGAGACGCGTGGGCGGGGCTGGTTAGGGTCATCCCTGGTGGCTGCTTCCGTGTCGTAGTGCTGTTTGGCCCATACTCGCGCTGCCTCTGGCGAGTATAGCGCCTGCGGCGGTGGCCATGCTGCCGCGATGGCTGGTCTGCGCCTGTTGCTAGCTTCCTGGTCGTGAGCTTCAGCCGCCTCACGGAGATCAGGATGATCGTAACCAGCGATGTGGAGGGCGTGCGCGCAGTCGCCCATGCCATAGGCGTGTGGAAGGGCACGGCACCTGGAAGCAGCTTCTGTGGGGGCACACCAGTCCATGCGGATGAGGAGGCTCAGGACCCGAGGGTAAATGAGGCGCGCTCCGTGGGCCTCCCCTTTCACGTAGTTGTGCCTGTTTTCCCCGCGCGGTGGTTGGGGGCCTCGCACATCCAGAGTGCGATGGGTCCCCACGCGAGGGTGTCGTCTTCAAGACTGTAAGGCGGGTGGGGCGGCATTGCGTACCACGCGGCCAGCGAAGGGTGCACGCTCGCGTACGTGCGGCCAACGTTGGTGCCAGTTCGGCCCTTCGCTTCACGGCGGGGACCTGGCAAGAGGTGCCCTCCACTGGCAGCAAGACGGGCCGCAAGGTCGCCGCGGGTCCCATGCCAGAAGACAGTGGGCGCGTCGGTGGTGGGTTGGCGGAGGTCCCACGTGAGGTATGGGAAGATTGTCTCGCCTGAGTTCCCGCCCGAGTCTTCCAGCACCCAAGTGAGGCGGTTCGGTGGCCTCTGCATGATGTCCGTCCACGGCCCCAGCGCTTGGAGTGTTGGATCATGAGTAAATCGAGGATGGTCGTGGAGTCGCAGAGCGTCTTTGATGTCCTCTGTAGACACGCCACTGTTTCCTAGCGCAAAACCGTTTTGATACAGGGCGTTAAGTATGCTCTTCGGCGGCACGGGGACCGCTGGGTCGCGCTGGATGGTGTTGCGTAAATTGCGTGTCGGTGGCTTGAGGGCAGTGTAAGGCATACCAGGGCCTGAAGGCGCCTGGGGCCTGTCGGGTGATGCATAGCGTGCTCGCCGTCGTGGTGGTTGGGTGTCCGCGTCGGGGGAGGAACCACGAGCGTCAGCATGTCGGAAGATAGACCACGGGCTATCGTGGGTGCGCTCATGCGTTTCCCTTGCCTCGGTGTCGCTGCCGTGTGCTGTGGCATCCTCGTTAGTCGGTAGGTTACCGAATGTCGCGCCGCTCTTGGAGCCGTCTCGTGGAGACGGGCTGGTCGATCTTGGTGTGACAGACGAAGCTCGCGATACGGCGGCAGTGACTTCGACGATGGCGGCGGTGGTGGCGGTAGTGACATCGGCCCGCGGCGGCAACTGCTGCGGCGTAGTGTTCCTGAGCAGCGGATGTCGGAGTGAGTGCGTGCACCTGCTGGTCGTCGTGTTCGTCGGCGAAGCGGCATTTGTGTTGTGGCCTCGTCCCGCGGCCTGCCTGCGCGGTTCGCAACATCGGAGGCACCACTGGGTGTGGATGAGTCAGGGCCCGCGCACAGATGCGGGCTCCTACGTGTCCAACAGCTCCCTGGGCAAGAAGTTTGGCACCGACGAGTAGAAGCCCACGCACGACTCCACCCGTGGCAATAGCCCCTAGCTTGCCGCTGGCCCATTTCAGGACACCCCCGAGGCCGACCCCGACTGCAGTGGCTCCGCCCGAGACGCTATCTCTGAGTTTGACGCTGGTCCATTTGAGAGTGGCCCACAATGTGGACGTGACATTGATGTCGTTTTGCGTCGGGATGTGGTGGACACCGATGGGCCTGGTGCCGTCGCTTTGCGTCGTCGTCGTTGTCGGTAGCTGGGGTCTCGGCTCGGTGTCGGCAAGTACCCATCGATCTGGTCCTTGTACGGCATTGCTATCGCGATGGCGTAAGTGGCCACAAAGAGGCAGATGAGGCAGCCACAATGTCGTGATGCCGCTGCGCTGTGCTGTGGCTCGTGGGAACCGCTGGCATCTGGGTACTCATCATCGATGGGGTCGTTGTCGATGTCGGCCTGCCAGTGGTCAATCACGTCAGTCACGCTGTCACGGTGTACGGAGGTGAAGGGCGTGATGCTGCCACCTGCGGTCTGGGGATGTCCAGGTCTAGCCAGTGGTGCAGCGGGGCTGAAGCCGCCACTGCACTGGCTGGCATGAGCTGGCGATGCAGTGGAATGGCTTGTCGCGTCAGCGGCAGTGACGCCTTCAGCGTCGTTGAGCTGTGCACTGGGGTCGGCCTGAGCAGAGTTGTGGGGCGGACTGCTGTGCAACGAGGTGTGCCCAAAGTAAGGTCCACTGTCGCGGTCACGCTGGGCCGAGTCGCCTGGTGGTGTCGTGCCGTCTCGATCCTGGGCATCGATGCCGTCCTGGCTATCGTCCGACGCGTGGAACGAGTCCATGGATATGTTGCCGATATCGCTGGCCGCGATGTGCTGTAGCAGCCATGATACGGGATCATCTGCGGCCTGATCGGTGCCGTCCATCGGCGCCGCGGCGAGCTCCGCCTCGACGAGCGGCAGCATGTCTGGCGGTTGGTGCAGAATCACGTCGGCGAGGTACGCCATGGCGTCTTGGTCGGGTGGAGGGAGGCCTCTTGGCAGCAGAGCATGGGCCCGTAAGAGGTATGGCGGCAAAGGTGCCATGAAAGCCTCAGGGCCGACGAGCGTGGCACGAGCGCCCTGGTATTCCAGAAGGAGGCCAAAGTAGCGGGTGGCGTACTCGCGGCTGCTCTGGATACGAGTGAGGTTGCGGTTGATGCGCTGCCTGTCGGGGCCCGCTCTGTGCCAGATGTCCTCGCACATGTCGACCGCAGTGCGCTGACGCAGGGTGTCGGTAGTGTCCTCGGACTCCTCCTGGAAGAGGTGATCGTACTGTGGCAGATGAAGCGTCGCCAGGATGTACGGGACGCAGTCCTCGAGCCATGCCCAGAACATGTCCTGGTTGTCCTCACCTGGTGCCCACGCCGCCGCACACGGTATGAGCCGGGCGCGGATCATCATCAGGTGCCAGAAAGCAGGGTCCTCCTCGGGTTCGCCCCTATCGCACAGGGGAGTGGTGAGACCCGTAGGGCAATAGCGGGGCACAACAGCGGGGCTGAAGCCGCCACTGTGTGCCTGGCCTATGCCGCACGGACCCGCGGCAACGGTGCCGTTCACGATCGGGTCCAAAATGGTGCAGTGATCGTACTTGTAGATGCTGTCATCGTAGAGGTAGAAAAGGGTCCCACGTTCAGCGTGTCGCAGGAGAACTTCACCTCCATGCTGGGGCGCACCGCCTGAAGACGGGTGTGCTCCAGCGAGCGAGGGGAGGGCCAGGCTGCAGGCAAGGCGCCACATGATGGCGAGGCCTGGCGGGCGGCGCGAGCGATGAGCCAAAAGCTGCATGTCAGCACGCATCCTCAGATACCCCTGCATGCTCATGTACATAGCAACAAACACACCCACAGCAAGATGACAGGTGTCCCTGCACCAGATAGCTTGCTCGTGCTGCTGCCAAAACTGACATGATATGACAAGAAAGAGGTACGACGCGAAGAGAGAAGAGATGCCTCTGAAGGCGCTTCCTCGGAGGGCTGAGGCAGGCTGTCTGAGGCACCTTCAATAGGGTTCCTGAGTGGCCCGACCCTTGTCTTTGCCTTTGTCAGCCCCTGGGGGCCCCGTCCCTGGGGTGACCTGGCCTGGCTGGTCAATCCACCCGCAGACAGCCACGGGGTCGGCAACTGTTGCAGCTTCCTCCTTTTTTGTTTCGAGGGTGGCCACCTGAGGCAGGTGGATGGTGCCCCCCGTGAGGTGCCCAAGGAGGGCCTGGATGTCGCCACGCAGTGCAGCAGCTTCGGTAGTTGCCGTCTGTTGCTGAGTGACGACGGTGGCGAGCCCTCGTTCCAAGCCTGAAACGTGCTCCGTGAGTGTGGCCTGGGATGAGAGAACGCCCGCAAGCTGAACCTGCATGTTATCCACCGTATTGGCAAGCAGCTCGTGCTGTTGTTCCATGTGTTGGATGCGGGTCGTGGCGGTATCTGACAGTTTAGGGGCCGTTGCGAAGCGTTCGCCGAGGGTGTTCAGTTCGCGAGATGCCACGCTGAATTCATCCCCTGATGAGAGGATCTCGACGTCGTCATCGTCGCCTGGTACCTCGGCGGCTGTGGCAACGTCCCCTTCCGTGTGGCCCCCGCCTTCAGCCGCCACCGTGCCAGGTTGCGGGTCATGCCCACCTGGTCCTTGGCCGGCCGTCTGCTCGGCAGCTCCATCCGTGCCGTGCGGGGGTGCAGAGGAGCTGCGGCCTGGGGCGCCGTGTGATCTTGCGTGCGGCGTGGCGTCGCGTTTCCCGCTGGAGGATCGGTGGCGCTTGGCTAGAGGCTCCTCCTTGGGGATCGGGAGCGGTGCGACGCCCTTGCCTTTGGGCGTGGCAGTCATGAGGTCGTGGAGGTAAGGGCTCTGGGCCGCTTTGGTTAGGAGTGTGCCCGTGGCGGGGCTGAAGCCGCCACCACGGGCGGGCGGCGTCACAGGCTCTGTGATAGTGGTAGGGGTGACAATTGTAACGTTGTCCCTCTTCGGCACCACCTCAGCCAACGGGGCCTCGGTGATGCTCCACGGGATGGGGCACCCTGCGACCTGTACCGTATATGTGGGTGGGGGACGATGGGCGCGCACTAAGGCAAACTGAGCCGAAGTGGCTGGGTCCCAGGCGGTGTGGTAGACCTCACAGTCCCATTTGACGGACGGGCCCGTGAGGGTCTTAGCAAGCTGGGTCAGCGTGGCGTGGCGTGCCGCAATGCCAGTGATGCGGTATCGCGTCTTGGCGAGGGTGGCTTCGCAGCCACGGATGCTGACGGCAGCAGCCTTGGCGGCGTCTGACCCTCGTGCAACACGGATCCCCAATAAGCCTGACTTGCCGTGCCTGACGACTCCTAGGGCCTTGAAGTCCACCGACTTCTGGAACGCATCTGCCATCGTGATGGGCTGGTCCTCAGGGAACCACACGGTCTGGTACTTGTCTGCAGTGGGCTCGTCTGCACCTACGTTGCTGAGGTCGTAGGTGGCGCCGAGTTGCCCTGAACCCGCCAAGACCTTGTCAACCGCTTGAAGACTGACGCCGAAGGTGGCAGCCAGGGACCTCTTTCCGACGCCCGATCCATACCTGCCTAGGCTTTTGCAGGGTTCGAGGATGGTGACGGCTTTAAAGTTGCCGTGGAAGAGGGCCTTGAAGGTGTCCTGGAGCTGACTATCGAGCTCCTGGCGGCGAGCGTCTTTCTTGGACTCCCTGTGCTTTTGGTTTTGGCGCGCCTTGTCCTGTGGAGCGGAGTCCCTTCGGAAAGGACCCTTGGCGCGTGGACCACCGTTCACGGGGGCACCTCCCGAGAACTGATCCTCGAAGGCCTGATGCATGGAGGGGACTGCGGCGATGGCTTCGGTTTCATGTATGGTCACCCGAATCCAGCATACGTGGTCGGCAGGATCGATGGTGGCGACGGCTACTTTTTCCGTGCAGGCGACTTCCTTGGTGCCCAGCTGGTACACGGTCACGGGGACGTGCGTGTGGACCACTTTGGGCGCCTTGGGGTGACGCTTCAGCACGGGGACGGCGAGCTCGGTACCGACGTAGTTATCGTTTTTTTGGCCCATGACAGCAATCGCAAGCTGACCCGTGGTACGCTTACCCTGCTCGAGGTGGTGTTGCAGCAGCCGTTCACCGCTCTCGTAGTCGTGGAGGCTGATACTGGGCTTGTACGTCTTGCCGTCGTCAAGTGATGTGGGTTCGGCCAGGACTGGGACCTTCCAGAAGGCCGGGTCCAAGGCAATGAATTGGGCGTCCGCAGCCTGAAGACGTGCGGACGCAGCTGGTGGGTGTGATGTGTCACCACCAATGCGCTTAGGCTTGCTGCGCTGGTGGTGATCCAGCGTGTAGCTGATCTGGTTGGCGGCACACATGCGGATCAAGGCACTGCCGAGCTTCTTTGTGTTGGTCTTGTGCATGTCGTACGTGGCCTGCAGCTCGTCCGCGTTCAGCTCGGCGAGCCCGTTGTATGCGGCTGTGGGGCGGTCAGACCCCGCTTGCTTGAAAGCTGCAATGCAGTCCTGTTTGCGTTGGAGGAGGGACCCTTCAGCTGCAGGACGTGAGCTCGGCGGCTGCTTGGAAGAGCGACGGCGCTCCGGCTTGCCGGGGGCCATTGCGGCGGGCGCTCTGGTGGGTAGAGAGGTGACGCGAATCAGTAGGGTCCTGCTGGGACCCCTCCGGTCTCGCGAGGCCTGGGAGTCTGACTCCGAGGCGGGGCGCTTCGCGTCGCGGCTGCGGTCTGAGTGCAGGGCACTCTCGAGCCGAGACTAGAGAGAGAGAGAGAGAGAGAGGCAGAGAGAGAAAGAGAGAGAGAGAGAGAGAAAGAGAGAGAGAGAGAGAGAGAGAGAGAGAGAAGTAAAGAAAGAAAGAAAGAGAGAGAGAGAGAGAGAGAGAGAACAAAAAAAAGAGAGAGGCGTCCGCCACGCCCAGCGTGGCGTTTCGTGGCCCCAGGGGGAGCTCCAGGGAAGGCCCCAGTGGTGCCGCCCGCAGGCTTCCGCCACAACCAGAACAGCGCTTCGCGGCCCCAGAGGGAGCTCCACCTGAGGCCCCAGTGGAGGTACCCGCATGCGTCCGCCACACCAAGTTCAGCGCTTCGTGGCCCCAGAGGGGGCTCCGCCGAAGGCCCCAGCGGGGGTGCCCACAGGGTTTCTCCACACCCAGTATAAGCTCCGTGCCAGGAGCAGGCGTCCGCCACGCCCAACACAGCGCTTCGCAGCCCCAGAAGGATTGCCACTAGAAGTACCAGCTGGACCGCCCCAAAGCGCCCGCCACTTCCCCTACAACGCTTCGGAGCTCCAGGGCGGGCCCCACTGAGGGCCCCAGGCGGTCCACCCGCATGCGCCCGCCGCGCCGAGTATAGCGTTTCGTGGCACCGGAGGGAGCTCTAGCAGAGGTCCAAGCGGGATCGCCCGCGTCCCCCCCCCTCCCACCCAGCGTGGCGCTTCGCGGTCCAGTAGGGGGCCCCGCCAGGGAGGTCAGAATGTGATTGCCCTCGTGCCCTTCGGCGCCCAGTACAACGTTTCGTGGCCCACCCTGTCCTTTCATTTCATACCGTTTGCGGCGACGCCCGGTCAGGCGCCCACGCCCGCGCCCGCGGGCGCGACGCACCGTGCCGTCAGCCCCCGCGGCGGCTCACTCAGCCCTCACCTGGACGCGTCGGGCGGTAGAGAGCCGCTAGGTGGCCCTGGTTTGGTAAGAGGTCTTTCACTCCCCATCGTTGGCCCCCCAAGAAGTGTGAGTGCTCGCCCGCCCAGGCCGCCCATGGGCCCCGCTCGCGCCAGGGGTATCCATGCGTCGCCCCGGGGCCTGGCCAGCAACGCAAGAGCAGACATCGCGGGGAGAAAGCTAGCAGAAGCAGCTAGCGGCTGAGCTCCAGACCATCCCCTGCATGCCGGGGCCACTGCCCCGACAGGGCGAGCGTACAGACCCCATGCCTGGTCCGCCTGGTCCGCAACCGAGGATACCTCCACCTCAAGGCACAGCGCCACCCCCTGGGTAACGACCGGGAGCCCCGAGGCATCGCGAGGGCTAAGGGAGGCGGAAGCAAAAGCGAGAGCGGCAGGGCGGCAGCAACAAGAGGAAAGAACGCAAGCCGCACGCGCTTACCCAGCTTACCCCAAGTGCGCCCTGCAAATCGCTCAGCAACATAGCGAATTTGCGCCACGCGCGTCTCCTCAGGCACCCCTTCCCTGAACAGCTGGAACAAGGCGAGGGCGCGGGCAGAGGGATGCAGAGGGGCAGGAAGAGCAGTCGTTGGCCACGAAACTGCCTGGTGACCGGCTGCGGCGGGACACGGGAGGGCGTGAGAAACGTCAACGTCGTCAGCCCCGCATGCAGCACACCGCGCCAGGCGTTGGGGCAGGATGGGAGCACCAAGCACCGGGGATGGCCAACACCCAGACAGACGCACAACAGCACACAGCCGCACCATTGGCCACGTGGGCAGGCCAAAATCCAGGTTCAGGAATTCCGCGGGCACCAGTGGCACCACCCGCTAGCGTCTGCCTAACTCACTAGAGCACTTCGGTATCCCGCAGGAAGCTCCATCGAAGGCACCAGTTGGACCGCCCGCAGGCACCCTCCCCCACCAAGTGCGGCACACCCCATCCCGCGTTGCGTGGCCCATCGAGTGCTGCACCCACAGCGCGTTACCCACAACTACACATGGACGAGCCCTTCGCTCGGGTACTTGTATTCTTTGTGTCCCAGAGCTCGACTCAGGGGGGGCCTGAGCTCACCAGGAAGAGCAACCTTCTTCGTGGTGACTTCAAAGGATCTTTCCCCCGAGATCCCCCGCAATTTTGACCTTGACGCACGGGGCACGGTCCGCATTTCGGGGCACCGCCACCCCTCGCTTCCCCAAGTGCGGGGCTCGAATTAGGGGGCACCCTGGGTACAACAAATGTTGTCGCTGTGAGTCCAAGTTTCCCCTGCGTCGGAATCCGGGGGAACTTCGAGTGTGAGTAGTGGAGTAGAAACTTCGCACCACCACGAAACAATTACACTTGTTCTCGTTATTGTTATTAGTGTTCTTCTTCTTCTTCTTCTTCGTCGTTTTCTTCTTTGTGTCTCAAGGTGTCCCGTAATTCGAGCCCCCTAGCTGCATTTCCCCTTTCGTTCCCGCAGCATATCGAAACGGACTTGCGGGGGACTCTCGCGTTGCGGGAAACTGCCACCCCCCGTCCCCCCAAGAAGTAAAGAGTCAGAATAGTGAAAACCTGGGGCCAACACGAGATTAAATGTTTTCGTGGTGCTCCCAAATTTGCCCAAACTCAAAAGACGTGGGGACTTGGAAGCGGTTCAAAGCCCTCTACGTGGACGTAGTAATTTCAAGCGTCGCCACAGTCGACACATGGACAACCAAAGTTTCCAAGTACGGGCCTTTGTGAACCACGATGAAAACAAAAACAAAAAACGTGAATGTTTCGTAGTGGTTCCAGGTGTCCCGTACCTCGAACCTAACAGAGGCGCAGGGGGCCCGCGCGGCGAGGGACGCGCGCCCGCGCCCGCCAGGCGCGCGAACAAAAACAAAAAAACAAAAAACAAAAAAAATGAGCGCGCGCGCGACGCGCACAGTGCGAGGACGCGCCCGGTGAGGAGCAGGCGACCGCGACGTCTGCAGAGATTCAAACCGGATAGAGAGGCACAGGACCTAAAGCGCCCACAATGGCCACCCTGTCTGCCAGCGGGGTCGCGCACACGCAGCAGCCGACTGGCGAGCGCCCGTGCCAAAAATCCATAGCGGCGTCTCCGGCGCCGCAGCGTGGACAATGTCCGCGGAAAGACAATGGAGCCTCTGGCGCTGCTGGTGGGGCAGGAGCAGCACCGGCGCGAGTTAGCCCATCTTTTTTTTAGCCTCCGCATCGGCGGCCACATGTCGGGTCCTAAAAGGGTCCAGCGGCACGGTGGCAGGGCGAGGGGTGCACAACTGAACGGGGGCACACGGGAGCACGCCATCAGCCAGCCAGCGGAGCTGCCCAGGAAAGGCGTGCGAGGAGAAGCGGCGCCCCAAGGCTGCCCCAAACAGACTACTAGTATTGAGGCGGTCGCGCAGCGACACGCGAGTCGGGTCTGGGGTACAAACAAACAAACAAATTATCCCAGTGCGACCCTACCTCGGAGTTGGAGCATCTAGGAAAGCAACATCTACATCTACACCGACAGCAACATGAACATCTACACCTGCATCTACATCTACATCAACATCAACAGCGAGACTCACATCTACATCTACATCGACACCTACATCTACACCTACATCTACACCTACACCTACACCTACACCTACATCTACATCTACACCTACATCTACATCTACATCTACATCTACATCTACATCTACACTTTCGCATTGGTGTTGGTTTTACTTTGCATTGCCTTGCCTTTGCTTTTGCTGTTGCTGTTGCTTGTGCCTGCTGCGCTATGCTATGCTATGCTATGCTATGCTGCGCTATGCTATGCTATGCTATGCTATGCTGGGCTATGCTATGATATGCTGCGCTGCGCTATGCTATGCTACGATATGCTATGCTATGCTGTGCTCTGCCATGCTAAAGCTCAGCGAAGCTAAGATGAAGGTCAGCTAAGCTAAGATAAACCTGAGCTAAGATGAAGCTAAGCTAAGATGAAATAAGCTAAGCTAGGATGAGATAAGCGACGCTAAGCTAAGGGGACGTAACTGGGGGAACCGCGGGGCGGATACTGGGGCAACCGCCCGGGGCGCTTTCCGCTGCCCAGCCCCTTTAAGCCCAGAGAGTAAGAACCCTTCTAGGCAGAGCCCAGGTAGGGAACAAACAAACAAACAAACAAACAAACAAACAAACAAACAAACAAACAAGCAAGCAAACAAACAAACAAACAAACAAACAGGGCGGCGGCCTTCGCTTCGCGGGTCCCGCCTTTCACGTCCTCCACGGCGTCGGCGAAGCGAGATGGAGGCGTGGCCGCGCTGGGACCGTGCCCCCCCCCCACGGCCCTCTCCTCCACCAGGGGGCGCGGACGACGCAGGCGGCACCTGCTACGCAGACTGGATCACAACAGGTTCGCGTGGACCGGCCTGCCTCCCAGCCCCCTCCTCCAGCCAGTGGCAAGGAGTCGGACTCGAGGACGATGCGCAAAACAGGCGGGGCGCACCACGCTCCCCACATGAGCAGGGTGGGCGGCTCGGTCGGCCACCGCAGCGCCCTCAGCAAAAAGGCAATGGAGAAAAAAGTCAGAAGCCGGAAAAGATCAGGAGCCTCGCGCGGGGGCACCGGCGACCTCCTCCTTCAAGTCAGGTACGCCGGAGCCGTCCAACGGAGGGCACTCGACCAGCGCATGCCGTACTGAAGCCGGCGATGCCCCAAACCGCGGGCAAGTGGGCACGGCGTAGGGGAGGGAATCTCCACGGGAAACAAGCAGAAAGGCCAGGCGCCACTCATCCGAACGAGCGCCCGAGCTCGGAGGTCAGCCCAGAGCGCGGGTCCCTGCTCAACTTCCAGTAAGTCCAATAGCGTCCAGCACGGCGCGGGACAGACGGCCGCGAACGAGAAGCCACGGGCAGCAAGGATGGGCGTAGCCGCTTTTTGGGAAAGGCTGCACAGCCATACTCCAGCATCGCAGGCCGCAGCACTTGCCATGTACAGGCTGGTCGGGGCGCCACGTGAAACACACGCTGCGCCAGGAAGCAGCAGCCCGCTCGGAGGGCAGGTCTTGCGTCGCGCAGCGCCGCGTCGAGGAAAAGGACAAGCACTACAGTCGGAGCCCTGAAGAAAGAACCCTTTTCGCTGGGGAGGGGCTCCGCGTTCCATACGTGTTTTCACAGCTTGCCTTAGGTTTTCCTTATCCTTTCGAAGGGAAATCGAAGTTCAACTTATGATTATAAGGGGCCTCGTTCCTTATGTAGGGTTCCTTAGGTCAAGGCCCCGACGTAGAGACCTGAGCCGACCCCGCAAAAAAAAAGGCACAGCGCGGGAGAGACCATTCGCAACAGCCACGTCCGGGAGTCCTCCAGGCGGGTGGGGGCCCGGCCCGCGGCCGACGCGCGCCCAAAAGCCACCGCGCGCATCGCTCCAGCGGCGCCTCTCCGATCCGCAGGGCGAAGATTTCGCCCGCGCGGCGGGGGGGCACGGCAACGCGGCGGCCTCGGCGCGGCGTAGGCCCTCCCCTCCCCCCTAAAAAAAGAAAGAAAGAAAACACAAAAAAACACTGATGAGGCGTGGAGCGGCGCCTCCCCTGTGAAGAGGTCGGCGCCAGGGCTCCAAAAAAGCGGCGCCACGGCAGCCATACTCACCTGGACAAGGCCTGGGACAGGGATTCCAGACCGTCACCGTCGCCTCGAGCAGGCCCGACCGATCAGGCGTCTCTGCGAAGCCCGTTTGTGACATGTGTTCTGTGCACCAGAAGCACCGCGAGGAGAACAGAGGCTGTGGCGTAGTCAAACAAGGCAGTGCGGAGTGGACCTGTGCGGCAGGGTGGCACAAGCGGAGGACACTAGGAACAAGTGGGCCGCGAGCACAGGCGGGCTCACCTTGAGGCGGCGCGGCACGACGGCGCGCGGGGGGCCGCACTGCGGAGCTGGCACTGGGGAGGAGGCGAGAAAGAGAGAGAGAGAGAGAAACACAAACAAAAACGGCGCGTGTGTCCCACGCGGTGGGTGCCCCTGCGAACGACTGTAGTCTTCAGTGGCGAACGTTCCTTCTCGGCAGTGGCCAGGTGGGCGGGGAGGGGGTAGCTCCACACCTCTGCTTCATGCGACTGTTTGCGACAGCGTTTTTGTTGGCTACCTGCCACAGGGTTTTTTTAAGCCGAGATCTACGTCGTGGGGCAGGAGGGGCGTGGTGCAATCAGAGCTTGCCTCTGTAGGGGTCCTAGCGGATTTAAGGGTAGGTGAGGTGTGCCGCCTGGCCGGGCCCGGGTGCCCGGGTGCCGGGGTTCGCCGCCGATTCGGTGGCCGGGCCCGGGCGCCCGGATGCCCGAGTGCCCGGGTGCCCGGGTGACGGGCGCCCGGTGCCCAGGTGGGTGTCCGGGTGCCGGGTGCCGGGTGCCAGGTGCCCGGGTGCCCGGTGCCCTGTAGCCCTATAGCCTTCTAGCCCTATAATAGCCTTATAGCCCAATAGCCCAAGAGCCCCAGACAAATTTTGATTGGGGCTTTTCTCCAGTATCATTTTGATGCCAAGATCTACGCCGTGGGGTGGGAGGGGCGTGGTGCGAGCGCGTGCGCCGATCTGGCCGATCAGCGAAACGGTGAACAAGAAAACCACGACATGGACCCGTCGGCAGCGGCGCGCAGCGCAAGCAGGTGCACGGCTGGCCGTGCGGCCCAGAGTGCGGAAAATGTATACTGCAGTCGCCGTGGACGCCGGCGCAGCAAGACCGAGAAGAAAAGGGCGACGAACCAAAAAATCGCCCTCGGGCGTAGGAACTTGCGAAAAGAACGACGGGCGGGCCGGCATGGGACCCACTGCCGTCGCCAAGGGCCAAGGGGGGGACCAGGGGATCCTACGTGGAGGGGCTCCCGCTGCCTGGGGCGAGCGCTCGGAGCGCTCGGGAGGTAACGCAGACAAAGGCCTACAAACCTCCAGTGGGTGGGGCGCCCCCCCGACCCACACGTAAGGGTATTTCGGCGACGACGGGTGTGCCCCCAGGACAGCACAAGGACGTCCATATTGCTTCAAGGAGAAGGCTCTTGCGAAGGCGGACAGGCTCACAGGCGCCAGTTAATGAAGCACACTACGCGCGCCGAGCGTGACAAAGCCAGGGCGGCCTCGGTCTTAAAACGCTGACGTGGTTAACAAGGCGGCAAGCGCAGTCCAGGGGCGAGGCTAGCGCCGCAGAAGCCCCTCCAGCGCAGGGGGACCCTTGGCTGGGAGAGAGAGCGGCGCCCTGCAGCCAGGGGCGGGGGGATCTCGTCGTGGCGGAAGTAGTGCACAGGGAGGGGAGACGACGACAGCCAGCAAGTCAGTTGCTTCGCTCTGCCCGTGCTGGGCGAGGGAGGGACCACGCTCAGGGGCGAGCTCGGCGAGCGACCGCGCAGCGCGCCAGGCCGCAGCGAGTTCCAGTCGCCACGGCGCCGCGCCCGGTCAGCTCGGGGCAGGCCCACGCAGGCGGTTGGGAGGCGACCGAAGGACCTGGCGAGGCACGGGCCGCGGGCCCGGAGCGGCGCGGGCCTGGAGCTGTGCGCACGCGTGCTGGGCTCGAGCCCGCTCTTGCGCGACCTTCCTTCCCTGCCCTCTTGCGCTACAGTCGGGGCGTTGACCTAAGGAACCCCAAATAAGGAACGAGGCCCCTATTTCCCATAAGTTAAACTCCGATTTCCCATCGAAAACCAAAGGAAAACCCAAAGCAAACTGTGAAGCGATCAAAGAACACGGAGCCCCTCCCCAACGGAAAGGGTTCCTTCTTCAGGGCCCCGACTGTACCTTCCGTTTTAAGGTGTCGCCTCCGTTCGCCCTCCCGACGGGGTGGTGGAGCATGCTCGGCGCGGGCCTTCCCTGATATGGCGCGGCTGCTCGCGTTCTCCTGCGTGGCGGATCCTCGTGCTCCGCGTCGACTCGCTCCGCCTCCGCTCCCCCCCGTCCTCGTCCAGGCCCTCCTCCCTCACCGCCTCTGCCTCCGCACAGCACGCTGCGCAACCCCAGGGGGGAGGTAACCCACTGAGGGCCACGGCGGCGGCGTTCGCATGGTGGCCCCGTCTTCGTCCTCGCCATGGCTCTGGCCCCGGCTTCTCCCCATCCCCTTCCCGCTCCGTGTCCTCTTGTTCGTCCTTGCGTCTCCTTGGCCTTGTGGTCCGTGCCTCCCCCTCCCCCGCCGCTTTCCGTCCTTTCCTGCCTCCGCCCCTTCCCCCCCTCCTTCCCTTCTCCCTCCCCCCTCCCCCTGGCTCCTCGCTGTCCCGCTCCTCCTGTTTTCCCTTGCCCGGCCCGCGTTTCTCCGTCGGCCCGCCGCTCGGTCGAAGAAACGCGCGGGCCTGTACTGCCGCGCCCGCGGCTGGCCAGACGTCTCTCCCTGAGCCCGGGGTCTTGGCCACCTGCGACGGCGAGGGTGGACACCCAAAGACGTGCTCTTGTCGCTCAAGTAATTCGAGCGAGGCAGGTGCCAAACGCAAGCGAACACGTGGACGAGGCGGCGTCGCAAGGACAACGCAGACGACCATGCTGGCACAGCACAGCCCTGCCCAACCACGCGCGGCCGCAGGAAGCATCCGAGCAAGAAGGCACCAATGCCGGAAGGGGCGCGGGAGCAGCCCCTAGCGAGCCAAGGGATCGCGCAAAGTAGCGCTGTGCGGCAGCGCGCCGGAATCTCGCAGCAAGAGCACGGGGGGGGTCAGAAAGAAACTCTGCGCGTGTTCTGCATCTCGTGCTGATCGGCTGCGTCAACGCGCTCCCCTCGGTGCCTGGAGTCACCATGTGTTAGGTCGGGCATGTCCTCCAACAGCCGAATTTGGAACAAAATGGAAAATACAAAAAAAAAATCAAAACATGCTCAGAAATACGCCGAACATCGTTCCCGGACTATTCTTTAACTAGTTTTGAATATTCCTCCTGTAGAGGGACACGCCCGACTTAAACCATGTGGGAGGCTGCGACAGTGCTTAGCCTTGCTTAGCCTTGCTCTGGCTTTGCTGAGCATCGCTTGACATCTCCGTCGTCGACACGGCCGCCGCGGGAGGCAGCAAGGGATCAAGACCAAGGGACCCAAGCAACGCGGGGCGCCGCCAATGCAAGGAACCAAAACCAAGAAGCCAAGAATCAAGACGAAGAAACCAAGACATCAAGACCAAGAAACCAGCAAGCCAAGTAGCCAACGCAAGACAGCACAAAATGAAGACCAAGAAACCAAGACCCAAACTAAGGAACCCGAACAGCGCCTCGGAATTCGGGCGTCGCACCCAGCATCTTCCGTAAACAAAATGGCCCTGGCGAGGGACCCAATCCATTCTACACGCGCGAAAGCTATCAGCAGGACCGCTTAATGCACAAGAGCTCGTTAGGGGGCTCCGCGGTACGTACCCCTGTCACTGGGGCCTTCGGCGAAGCTCCCTAGGCCACGAAACGTGCAAGTGGTGTGCCAAAGTGAACCCGAGTGCGCATGCGGGCCCTGCCACTAGAGCCTTCGATGGAGCTCCTCACGGGGCCACGAAACGTCTGAGGGGTGTGCCAGAAGTGGGCCCGACGACGCATGCGAGCCCTGCCACTGGGGCCCTCGGTGGAGCTTCCTATGGGGCCACGAAACGAACATGTGAGGAGTGTGCCAGAGTGGACCCGAGTACGCATGCGGGCCCCGCCACTGGGGCCTTCGGTGGAGGTCCCTAGGGGGCCACCAAAACGTGCGAGGGGTGTGCCAACATGGACCCGAGTGCAAATGCGGGCCCTGCCACTGGAGCCTTCGATGGGGCTCCTCACGGGGCCACGAAACGTGTGACGGGTGTGCCAGAAGTGGACCCGACGACGCATGCGAGCCCTGCCACTGGGGGCTTCGGAGGAGCTCCCCATGGGGCCACGAAACGTGTGAAGGGTGTGCCAGAGTGGACCCGAGTACGCAAGCGGGCCCTGGCACTGGGGCCTTCGGAGAAGCTCTCTATGGGGGCATGAAACGCGCGACGGGCGTGCCAGAGAGAGGAGGAGGGGGAGGAGGTGAGGAAGTGGAGGAAGGAGTGGCGGAAGAAGAGACGAGCCAAGGAGGAGGAGGAGGAGGAGGAGGAGGAGGAGGAGGAGGAGGAGGAGGACGGGGAGGAGGAGGAGGAGGAGGAGGAGAAGGACGAGGAGAAGGACGAGGAGGACGAGGAGGACGAGGGGGGGCGCGGCGCTGCGAATTCAGAACGAGGACCCAACACACAGCAGGGCTGGGAAAAATACAAAGCCCAAGGACAACAACCAAGGTGCAGATAAAGCCGCAAGCTAAAACAATCGTCTTCTCCCGTTGCCTTCCCTTCCTGCCAAGAACCTCCGCGTCTCTGCTTCAGGCCGGCTGAATGCGGCGTCGCAGCGTGCCCCTCAACAACAGCGGAGACCCTTGGCTTAATCGCAGTGTTGCCTCTCCTCGTCCTCGCCCTCCTCTGAAGTTTCCCCCCAACCCTCCTGTGAGTTGTGCTTTATTTTTGAGGCCGCAGCGCCGCGCTCCACCACCCCTCCGCCTCCCTCCCCCTTCTACGTAACCTGATCCTCCTCCCAGCCTTGCCTCTGTCTTCCACCTGTCAATGTTGGCACGCCCCTCACACGTTTCGTGTCCCCTGTAAGGAGCTTAAAAGAAGGCCCCAGTGGCTGAGATCGCATTGCGACCTCGCTCCTCTTCGGCGCACTCCTCAAACGTCTGGTGGCCCCCAAGGGAGCTCCACCGAAGGCCCCAGTGGCTGAGTTCGCATGGCGGCTCCAGCCCCCGTCGGCACACCCCTCAGACTTGGACGCTTCGCTGCCCCATAGGGAGCTCCACCCAAAGTCCTATTTGCCGTGTTGGCATGGCGGCCCCGCGCCATGTCGGCCCACCGTTTCCATGTTCCGTGGCCCCAAATGGATCGTAGTAAACCTCCCCTTAGCGAAAACGGCCTGAGACCGAAACCGACGGACCCGGACCCGCAAAAATGACGGCCGCGACGCCCTCTCGCGAACCGAAAACAGCCAATTCGCTAATCGACATGTCAGGGTAGGAAGTCGATCCACCTCCGAATGGAAATCCACCGAAGGCACATAGGGTTGCGTTCGAATGGCGGCCCCGCTCCAATCTGGCATGCCCCTTCCGCGTTACGGAGCTCTATCGGAAGCCCCAATGGCTGCGTTCGCATGGCGGCCCAGCCCCAGTCCGGCACACCCCTTACATGTATCGTGGCCCCATGGGGAGCTCCACCGAAAGCCACAATTGCTGCGTCCGCATGGCGCCCCCGCTCCATTCCAGTGCACCCCTCACCCCCTTCGTGGCCCCGAGATCCACTCACGGCCCCCGTGGCTCGGTTCGAATGGCGGCCCCGCCCCAGTTTGGCACACCCTCCCACGTTTCGCAAGCACCTGGCAAAAAGGCTTGGGCGCGTCGCCAGGCGAACATTATTTTTGTTGGATCCCCCCCAGGGTGCTATGCTAGAGGCCTCCTAGATGGGGTCGGAGTAGATCGGGTCGGAGGATCGCGCCGCATCGCTGATACATCGGCGATGCATCGGCGATGCATCGGCGATGCATCGGCGATGCACAGGCGATGCATCGTCGACATGGATGGTGCATCGGCGACGTCCGCTTGGCGAAATCGGGCTCCGCATCAAGCCGCATCGGCGATGCATCGGCGATACGGCGCGATCCTCCGACCCCATCTACTCGGACCCTATCTAAGAGGCCTAGATATGCGCGCGCGCGCGTGCCGTGCCGGGGCCTCCCCGAGCCACGGGGGGGGGGGGGGGGCACGCCCTGGCGAACAGCTGCGCGGCAAACGCGACGAGGGAAGGCCCCTCGGCTCGTCGACGGCCTCGCGGTTCGGTGCCCTTGTAGGGGGCAAACAAACCTACCTCGCTTTTGACCACCCTCGCTTCCAGGAGATACCAAACGATGCCAAATTGCAGCCTGTACTGGTCAGGCCGCTTGACGAGGAGGCGCGTGGTATGACTTGGTTTTGCCTGGAAGCGAAAGCGGGGTAGGTAATTCACGCTCTGACCTTGGGAGGGCGCGGTGCGCGGCGAGCTGGGTGACAGGACACCCGCGGCGGGCAGCCGTGCCGCAGCCTCAAAAAGGCCCCCGAGAAACCGGCAGCGCCCCTGGCGGGTCGCGCGGCTCCTGCAAGCACCCCTTGCGGCGCGCCCTTCGGCCGGGGGACCGCACTGTCCAAGAAACCCAGGGTACTCTGGATTCCAAAATAGAGTAGGGAGGGTCACATTCGGGGGGGGGTCTGATTTGAGCTGTCTTGGAGGGTTCGGGGGGGGGTCTAGGTAGAGGGCCACCCTTTCATGGATAGTCTGGGGGGTCTAAAAGTTCTCGTCTGGGAGGGTTGTGACCCCCTCCCTTTTATTACGAAATCCGGAGTATCGTTGTAGCGTGTGGAATTCTCGGCCTCGCTAGAAGCTTCGCGACCGCGCGCAGGAATCTGCACACCCGCGCGCGCGCAGTGCACGGCCGAGACCCCATGGCCGGGCAGCGCCATGGTGAGCTGCGGGGTTCTTGCGCGCCCCCTGCGACGCGCCGGTGCCCTGGCAATGAATGAGATGTTGTTGCATCTGCGACCATTCCGGATGCATGCAGCAAGCTCAAATTGCAGTTTTGAACACAACAGTTGAGCTTCGGTAGCGGGCCACTGCGCGCGCGAGGTGGAGACCTGGGCTACCCCCAGCGCAACAACTTCACCATTCTCGGGGGAAGTGACCGCGCATCGCCGGAGGCGAAGGAACCCGAGGCACCCAGCAGAAGCGCATTCCGTTTCTTGGTGCGCACCCCCACTGCACCAGCATCGTCGGCATGCTCGCTACTGTGCGACAGCTGCGGTGGACACTCCAGCGGGAACGAGACGGGGCAGCCCGCGGAGGCAGAGGCCCAGAGCCAAACGGTGGCGCCAGGCACACGCAGCGTCAATCGAGCCGACGGCCGAGCACAACACCGTCCACCACGGTGCCCTCGGCAGATGAACGGCACATCGCTGTGCCTGTGGATGCCATGGCAATGGACACTCTAACAATCCTGTCATTTAATCAAACATGTGTTTAAAATGTGTACAGCATGTCCTAAACATGCTTCGAACCTGTTTTTCAATATTCGAAACGTGCTTGACACATGTTTGAGACACCTGGAAACTATTTGGCAGCATGCCTCCTCTCCGTTAGTCGACTCCCACAGCGCTGTGCCACGATGCCCGCTGGCTGTGCGGTCAAACATGGGAGGGAGCCCGGCGCCCGGGACGAGCCAGCCAGCGGGCACCTCTCCAACGCGGACTTGCCAGGAGCGGGAAAGTAACACACAAAAGTTCCTGCAGCCTTCCATGGGTGTGCTCATCCAGCGGCGCGCACGCTGAGCAGCTGGCCTCGTGTGCTTTGCTCTGGGGGGGCGCGCTTCTCGGCTCCAGTGTTGGTCCAGTGCGGCCGCAGGCCGCCCCGAAGAGTCGAGAGGACGCTCCCGAGAGACCACCAGGAGCTCCTGAAGTGCAGTCCAGGAGCCCTCCAACAAGGCTCTGGAAAACCAGACATCAAGAAACAAACGCAAATTCCTCCCGAGACTGTATGGGTTAAGATGGTCTCAAGAGGGCCTCTGGGAACCCGAAGGCAGCCGCAGAGGATCCAAACCAACCCAAGGACAACGAAATACGGCCGCAAGACGGCCCGAGGACCCCCCCTCCCAAGGAAACTCAAACAACCGCCCCCCCCCCCCCCCCCCCCCCCCCCCCCCCCCCCCCATCCACGCCCCCCCCCCTCCCCCACCCCCCCCCCCCCCCCCCCCCCCCCCCCCCCCCCCCACCCCCCCTCCCCCCACACACAACACACACACACCCACACCCACACACCCACAACACACACAAACACACACACACACACACACACACACACACCCCACACACACACACAAAACACAACACAACACACACACACCTACACACAAAACACACCACCCACACACACACACACACACCTACACACACCTACACACACCCACACACAAACACGCACACACACACACACACACACACACACACACACACACACACACACACACACACACACACACACACACACACACACACACACACACACACACACACACACACACACACACACACGCAAAAAAAACAAGACAGCCCCGACGCGCAGCCGACCAGACGGCCAAGCTACGAATCCGATCAGGCCTCTGCTGGAGAGTTCGGTGGGGCGAACAACCATTGCGCCCCATGCAACCCCCAGGTCTCCCAAGAGTCGGGCACAAGCTGACACGGATCATTCAGATCTTGCCGGCGCTTGACGCTTGGGCGCTTGTCGGACGATCCGCAGAAATCTGCGAGAACCTGCTGGCGTCTGGGCGAATTCGGCAGAATCTGGAAGACTCTGGGGCAATCCGCAAAAGCCTGGAGAATCGCCACCATCATCGGATCCATCATCGAATGTTGGAAGAATCTGGAAACATCTGGAAGAATCTGGAAGAACTTGGGACACTTTGGAAGAACCATCGTCGAATGTTGGTGGAATCTGGAAGAGTTTGGGACACTCTGGAAGAGCCATCGTCGAATTGTGGCAGCCTTTGGCAGCATCGATCCTCGCCACCACCCTCGGACCCCACGGGTCGGGGCACGCAGCCCCGACGCGTGAGGCCCGTGCCGCCCGCTGCGGCGACGGAGCGCGCCGCGTCCGCACGGAAACGGGACCCGTCACGGGGCAGGCGCCGCGAGGGGCCGCGCCGCGCGCCTCCTCCTCCTCCTCCTCCTCCTCCTACCCTCCTCCTCCTCCTCTCCTCCTCCTAATCTCTCCCCTCACTCCTCCTCTGCTTCTCCTCCTCCTCCTCCTCCTCCTCTGCTCTCCTCCTTCCTCCTCCCTCATCCTCCTACTTTTTCTCCTCCTCCTCCTCCTCCTCCTCCTCCTTTTCTCCTCCTCCTCCTCCTCCTCCGCCGATGCCTGCCTGCGCTTCCCCTAGGCAGGCGCCGCGAAAGGCCACAGGGGGGCGCCGGACGAACTGCCCCGGAGAAACGCGCAAGAGGCCCCCCGCGAAACGACCGCGCAGCGGCAGGGCCGCGCCGCGCCGTACAGCGGGAGCTCGGCCACAAGAGACCTGCCACAGGGAACCCAACCCTGAGACCAGGGGACGTCCATTGATTCGTGGTGCGGGGGCGGAAAAGAGGGGGGTGATGACTAGGGGGGGGTGGATTTCATGGCGCGGGCCATGTTTTTTCCTCAGATTTCATGGCGCCTCTTCCTATTTCATTACGTCCCAGGCCCCCCCGCTGGGCCGCACACAT
>CAUYUJ010017937.1:389423-399423 GCA_963575745.1 Prorocentrum cordatum
CGTAGCGCCCCCCCCCTCCCCCAGACTGCGGTGCCTGACGCACTGCGACAGTACCGGGGGGCGCACCGAGGGAGGGAGTGTTACGTTGGGGGGTGGGGAGAGGCGGGGGGGGGGGGGAGGGTAGGGGGCCACAGCGCGCGTGATGGCCCAGAGGGTAAAAGAAAAGCACCCTCGTCGGAGGAGGTGCGACACCCCAGGGGGGCCCCCGTCGTCGCCCGACCCGGGCCCCGCGAGGGGCACCTCGCTCACCCTCGGGGCGGGGGCGCACCGGCCGCCGGGCAGGCGCCGCTGTGGGCGGCGCCGGGCGCGCGGGGGCGGGCGGCGGCTGCTTGCAACGTGGGCGGCCGAGGGAGAGAGGCGGGGCGGGGCGAGGGGCGAGGCGCGCGTCGAGACCTACCCAGACCTCCAGCGCGCGGAGAACACCAAAAAAAACAGGAGGGGAGCTCCTCGTCGCTGTCGGTGGCTGGCTGTCCAGGTAGCGAGCCATGGCGGCAACCCGGTCCCCGGAACGCGGTCCAGAGCGCCCTGGGACCCCGTCCTGAGCAAACCAAGGCGTCAGAGGTCTGGGTACTCGCGCACAGCCGAGGTCGACTGGGGCGGGCGCGCGAGTCGACCCAGGACCCTTCCGAGGGCCACCTTGCCACAGGAATGCAGGAGGAGGAGGAGGAGGAGGAGGAGGAGGAGGAGGAAGAGGAGGAGGAAGAGGAGGGGGAGGAGGAGGAGGAGGAGGAGGAGGAGGAGGAGGAGGAGGAGGAGGGGGAGGAGGAGGAGGAGGACACAGAGGGCACCCTGGATCTGGCGGGGCCGACCTGCGAATCGGCCTCGACGGTAGACCCTTCGCTCCCGCTGCGGCCTCGTGGGAGAGCATCCAGGCGCGGGCCCCTGCGGGGCGGCCCCGCGGGGGCGCCCAAGAGGGCGGGGGGGTGCAAATCGTGGCCTGGGGCACGTGCGCGTCGAATCCGTGTCGAATCCATGTCGGGCTCGTCGGATCCGTGCCAGATCCGTGTCGAATCCGCGTCGAGTCCACACCAAGCCCACGTCGAGTCCGCATCGGGCCTGCGCTGGGCACAAGAAAAGGCACACATTTTTGGGACAAGCGAGGTCCCCCGAAGATGCAATCGTGGTGGGGGGCCGGGGAACGTGTCGAGATAAGAGGAGGCGCCGTGAAATCAGGGGAGGCTAGAAGAAGAACAAGCCACACGGAGACAAACTTTTGGCGCTCCGCGCGGATCTCTTGGATCCGCGCCAGACCCCCCTCTCTGGCGCGCGGAGCGCGCCAAGGGCGGCGACGGAGGCGCCGCCACGGGGGGGGGGCCCAGGCGCGGATTCAAGAAATCCGTGCGGAACGCCAACAGTTTATGATTACGTATGTTTACGTGGTTTTTTCTCCTTAGAAAGACATCATGGCCCCAGCCATGATATCCGCCCCCCGTAGTCATCATCCCCCTCTGGGCCGCCCCCGAGTCCCTCGCCCCCTTCGCCACCTCAGGGGGCCCCCTGGGTGAGGCTGCAGGGCCCTGGGACGCCCAGACTTCGGTCGGGCATGTCCTCCTACAGGCAGATTTTGGACGGAAAATAAAACACAGTAGAGCGATGCTCTAAACTTGTCAAACATAAACAAAAAATCGCCCCCCAGACGGTTATTTTTTGACTCTGTTTGAGTAGACCTCCTGTAGAGGGACACGCCCGACTTAAGCCCAGACTGATGATGCCCAAGTTTCGGGCAATGGGGGGGGGGAAACGAAAAACACAAAAACAAACCTCCTCCTCCTCGTCCTCCTCCTCCTCCTCCTCCTCCTCCTCCTCCTCCTCCCCCTCCCCTCCCCTCCCCCCTCCCCCCTCCTCCTCCTCCCCCCTCCCCCCTCCCCCTCCCCTCCCCCCCTATCCTCCCCCTCCCCTCCCCCTCCTCCTCCTGCCTCCTCCTCTTCCTCCTCCTCCTCCTCCTCCCCGTCCTCCTCCCCCTCCCCCTCCTCCTAGCCCGCGGGCCCGAGCTGACTGCTAGGGGCTGCGGCACAATCTTTTTCCTTCAGTGCGTCCTCACAAGAGACCGGGGGGGGCCAATGATTGCTCCTGTTCGGGCGCGATGAGGGCACTTCTCGTCTATGCTCCAATGCCGCGCAAGCTATCAGCTACAACCCGCTCTCCGTATTGAATTGTGGGAGGCTGGACGACATCTTCAACGAATTCAAGAACAAGGCGGTTATCGGTCTTCAGGAACCAGACTCCCAGGGCACGATCTTGCGATAGAGAGACGCACTATTGGGAATCATCTGTCTTTCAGCAGGATATGGGCGACGATCTAACAAGCATACTGGGGTGGCTATAGGACTTCATCAATACATGTTTCGGGAATCTTCCATAACAGGAATCAAGGTACCAAAAGATCCCAGTCTCCAGGGACGCGGACCATGTATTAGGACACGCACGAACAACTACGATGTGATCTGGATATCGTTATAGTTCCTCCTGAGAACGTTGCCAACCACAAACCCAATTCTTCGTTCCAGAAGCTGCTGACATGGATATCACAAACATTGGCGGGACTGCCAACACGGGTTCTACATATTATACTGACGGACGGCGAAATGGCAAAATTGGTACTCTATCGGGACCACAGGGCGTACCGTGTCAAGACGACTGCTTCGCTGTTGGGCCCCACTTTAGAGAGCCCACAAACATTAACGGCAGTTAGCTGAGGCAACTATGGATTGACTTTCATTTATGTACAACCAGCGCATTCTTTCCGCACGGCGCTGACCTACTCATTATAATATAGGCATGAACACGCAACATAGGATCGACTACATATGTGTACCGTATGGCCATCTACGTCAGGCGCTATTCATTCAGTTTTTTTTGGGGGATCGAGCAGGTGGTCGATTGCAGCTTATTCAGAGTACTCGACGTGCGGATCACCGACCAGTTCAAATCAGCTTGGACATTCAGCTGCAGTATGCTGGCAAGGTCCAGACTTTACGATGGGATCGTGAATGTATGATGCAAGAGATGATGCACGGAGCCTCTCGAGATATCATATACAACGACATTTCGCGCTGGTGTCAGGAGGGTGAGGAACAATGGCAACATATTATGCACTCTGGTTCAGTCACTCAAGCATGGGACTTCCTCATCGACGGAATGCAGCCCATTGCACATAAATTTTTGACACCAAACAAAGACACAGTACTGCGATATTAATCACGACTCGACTTACACAGTCTACGCGAAAGAAGAGAGCTGCGACAGACAGTGGCTCAGCAGTGGACACATGATGGGATGGGACCTGATGTATATATATATATATATATAGACCGTATTCTTGGTATTGTCTCAAGTACGCACTCTGTGCTGGATTTACTTCGAGGATGGCGTGTTGCGGCTCTACTCAGACAGGCCAGTAAAAAAGTCACAGCACACATAAAAAACTGCACAAGCGGAACCGCAGGTCGCTCTTATCGAAGCATGTACGCGGGCATGGAATTACAAGCGGCACGCAGAGGCGCACCAGTTAGCACGAATGATCACAGGAAAGCGACTCGGACCCAAAGCGACGACGATGTGGACGGCCCATCACGTTACGGCTAAGCAATGTTGAAGCAGAAGATCGTTTCTCAAAGGCGGGTGCTCTCAAAGGGTGGGGTGCACGCAGGATCACGGATGCCATGCTGTTCAAGCAAGCGCAACAGGTGTGTCGCCCTCCTACAGACGAAGAACGACAACAGGCTGAACGCGATCTACTTCGAACGATTCGGGCTCTGGGCGAAGCAAAGAATCGACGAGTGGCCCCAGAGTGGGATCTTCCTTCGGAAGTCTGGCGTACTTTCCTCTCTCCTCCTTGTGGCACCGTTGCACGACGTGGGATCGGCCTGGATGCCCCCGCGGAGCAGTTGCAATACATATGCGAGCGACTGCTGCTATTTCATCAGGCAGTTCGTGCAAACGGTAAGAAGCTCCACGGCAATAACATCGTGATACATGTTCCGGTATTCCTAGGGATCTGAATGGCACGAGGTGGGTGCACGGCTACGGTGCTTACAGCAACTCTTCCTATCGGGGCCTTTCTCGGAGTCAACCTGACGACATCATTTACCCTCGCGCCTATCATATTCCTGGGCGTAGGTGTGAAGGAGCAGTTGCAGCTACGACGGCCACGATGGATCGGCTCAGGCGAGCAACAAAAATCACGCATAGCTCTCAACTTTGATGCGGTCAACGCGTTCAATTGCGTCAAGCAGAGCAGCATTTGTTTCCCCACTGCCTCGGAGAGCGACGCGAAGCTTTTTGATGATCGGATTGGCGGCTGCGTAACTGAACGCGGCGCACTTGACGGCGGGATCAACTTTCACCGCGGCGAGGGGGTCACGCAGGGGAGTTCACTGGGCACGGGTCCTTTTGAGAAAGCATGCGGAGCAGCTATCGACGACTGGCGCACCAACGCTATAGATCCACAGTTGCAGGTGCCATCGATGATTCGGGACAACATTGTTGCTCAATTTTCAGATTTGTGGATGACGTCAGGCGTATTTTGTGCGTGGAGGGTTTCGCGCAGATGAGGGGCTCGGCTTCTCCATGCATCGACTCGCTGTCACAACACCTCCTGGAGATCGGGTGTGCACAGAATGAGAAGAAGCTGGAGGCCGCCGCTTTTTTTCATGGGCAAGTTTTCTGGCACAGCACAGCGGCGAGCGTACGCAGATCCATGGATGCCTGGACGTGTGTTACGAGAAGCTCGGTATCTTGGGCCTATGCTTCGCTATCGGGGCTACACCGGTGTCGAACTCAATCGGAGGATTCAGGCATGCAAGAAGAATTCGTACATGTTTCACAAGTTCTGGTTCAGCAGAGTCTGTCGTGGCCTCAAGATTACGATGTTTCGTATGATGTGTATGGCTTGCTTGATGTCAGGTGTCTTGGGACTACCCTTCACCAAAGAGGATGAGGCCAAGCTCGACAGAACTCAGATATGGTATTGCCGCAAGTTGATGCAGGGCGCCGCGACGAACACTATCGTCCTCCCCGACGGCACCGAGAAGAAGACTAGCCTCGCGTCCGCGAGGGTTTTGCAGTTGCTCCGACTGGCACCAGTCTCGTTGGAGCTCAGAGGCTCAGATGGTACCAGGCAATGTACAGGGCCCCTGGAAAAAAACGTCCAGCTTCTCACTGTCCTAATGGCCCCCCAGATGCCCTTCGAGCAGGCCCCTGTGGAGCCCAACTTATTCTTGAAACGAATGATCGAGGACATTAATTCGTTGATGGAGCTCGAGGAGGGGGCCTGTTTCGTGGAAAGGTATGAAGGATCCCCCCAGAGGATCTTGCTGGAAAAGGAACTGAGTGCCCACTTTCAGGAGATCGATGTGACGGGGCTTCGGAGTAAATATCTCACTGTCGCTGTGCCTCCTCCAGGCCATCATCGGCCCCCAGAGGACCTTGAGGATGACCCCCCCCATGCAAGAGCTTATCGATGCCATGATCCTCTTGAGAGCGGACAGGAGCGTGGTGAAACATTCAAGACCCTAAGAGCCCTGCGAGCCCATCAATGCCGAGCTCGACGAGCGAACGGCGACATGCATATTGAGAAGTTCGTACAGAATAGTATGTGTCCATGGTGTTCATCGGTGTTTTGCAGTCGTGATTGTGCAGTATCTCACGTACGCCACGCGTTTATCCAGAACAAATGTCTTACTGATCACGCCATCGCACCACAACATGTACAAGACGACAGTGAGCTTATATGTCCGATGTGTGAACCGTCTTTTGCTTCATTGGCGACGTACCATATTCATGTGCGATCACATGTCCCAGGGCCTCGACGTATTCACTTATCTGTAGATCGTAAGGGGCTCGAGATCAGCCCTGAACTCGCGGCTCGGTTCGGACAGCTCCCTGCTAGAGCGCGCCGTGACCATGCCTCTCGAGCTCGGCCTCCCGCCAGCGCAGCGTGCGCGCAGAGAGGACCCCCTCGGCAAGGCGTTGAAGGAGGCCGACAAGGACAGTCTGAAGGCTATCAAGGATCTGATGGTTCTCGTGGCGAACCCGGGACTGGCAGCGGGGCACCAGGCTCGCGTTGCGCGAGCGGCCTCGGACCTGGAGGCGTGCGCGCGCCCGCTGGCCGTCGAGATGGTGCAGGCCGGCCTGGAGGCGGGTCGGGGGCACGCGCAGCAAGCAGCGGGCATCACCAAGGAGGATCGCGAGCAGCAGTCGGGCCTCCCCCGCTCGTCGATCTTCCTGGCCATCATGAACAGGGAAGAGCAGGCAGCGCAGCTCGTCGGCCGGGCGAAGGTGGACTTCGAGAGGCACACCGCCCACTACAGCCAGATCAAGGACGCCGAAGGTACGCAGGCGCTCCACCTGGCCCTGCAGAAAGACATTCCATATTGCCGTGTGAAGAACACCTACGCGAAGATCGAGACTAAAGTACACAGGCAGGCCGTGGCATGGCCTGCGTGGGAGCACGCCAACACGATCCTCAACATTCAGGGCGGCATCATGAAATACGGGATGGCGCCGTCGTCGGACATCGCGCGCCGTGTGCAGCAGATACTCGAGGAGCTGGGAGAGAGTCGCAGCCACGAGGAACGTTATCGGTGAGCTCAGTTTTGAATGCTGGGAGAGAAGTGCAGTCTTTGACGTCATCGGTGAGCTCATCTTTGAATGCTAGGAGGGGGTCGATACCTCGAGCTCGACATCTTTGAATGATGGGAGAAGGTCACCTTTTTTTGGCGTCATCGTCGGGCTCGACACTGAATAATGTAATAGTATCGTCGATGACATCCCTGAGCCTCCAGGGCCTCTTCTACGGGTTCGCTTCGACGCCTAGTTGAAGCAGCCGAGCATCCTCAGAGTTCGGAATCCGAGGCCGCCCCTGTTGCTGCTGCACCTGTCTCCTTTCCTCCTCCTCCTCCTCCTCCTCCTCCTCCTCCTCCTCCTCCTCCCTCCCCTCCTCCTCCTCTCCTTTCCTCCTCCTCCTCCTCCTCCTCCTCCTCCTCCTCCTCCTCCTCCCTCCGCCCCCTCCCTCCTCTCTCCTCCCGCCTCCTCCCTCCTCCCTCCTCCTCCTCCCTCTCCTCCTCCCTCCTCCCTCCTCCTTCCTCCTCCTCCTCCTCCTCCTCCTCCTCCAAGAGAAGTAGTGTGTACATCGATCGGTATATGCTCGTGTGCAAACGCGCCCGAGGTCGAGGGGTAAATTCGTCGACGAGCCCGCGCAGGGTAGGGGTACGAGGCGGTGCCCCTGCCCTGCTTCTGGCCTCCTCGGCTCCACACACCCTGCGACATGCTTAAGAAATCATGGGTCAAGAAACTCACAGTCTCAGAATTTGGATAAAAACCCATACTTTCGATTGAAAGCTTAGGGTTCACATTGAAACATTAAGAATTATCGAGACTCTGGCCGAAAACGCAAGTTTTCTTAAGCATCGCCTAGGGTGTAGGCCCTTTGGAGGTTCGGAGTGTCTGGGTCGGTGGGTTCGTTGGCCTTTGTAGAGTTGTCGTCGAGAGGGCCGAACTCCAGCCGAGTTTGAGCACGCCTTCGTCCGTTCATGGCACTGGCGCGCGCTGTCGAGCACACTCACTAGCAGAGCAGGGACATGTGGGACCAGGGAGGGCATTCATTCATTCATTCCCCCTCCTCCTCCTCCTCCTCCTCCTCCTCCTCCTCCTCCTCCTCCTGCTCCTCCTCCTGCTCCTCCTCCTGCTCCTCCTCCTCCTCCTCCTCCTCCTCCTCCTCCTCGTCTCCCCCCCCACAGGGGTCACTCCAAGGGACCCAAGGACACACACGAACACACGAACACACACACACACACACATATTTTTATATATACACACAGATAACAGGATGTCCTATACTTTCCCACATTTTCCGAACTTTCGTCTGCCCACCCCCCCCACAAGGGCCACTCCAAAGGACCCAGGGACACGCAAACATAAATACATGCAGATGACAGGATTCCCCCATACTTTCCCATATTTTCTGGACTTTCGTCTTCCCCCCCCCCCACTGCCCATATTTTCCCATATTTTCCTGGGAGTCGACGATGTGTCACTCCCTTCACCCCCCACATGGGTCACTCCCCATTACCCATCGGTCGGAAGAAGTAGGTAGAAGCATGCAGTAGGAAGGCGTTGGAAATAGATTGAGCTTCCACCCGCCTCCTGAAGGAGGGAGGAGGGAAAAGCACTCGACTCTTGAAGTAGGAAGGCGCTGAAAGTAGATTGGAATATGGGAATCCAGAAATACCTACTTTCAACGACCGATGGGTACAGTCAACCAGTACGGTGTGGGCATTGGATAAGGAACCCTTAGATAAGGAGTCCAGGGTCTGGAAGCCAGTGGAACTCCCATCGTGGAGCGGCCATGGGTATCACCGCCGCCCTCGTTGGATAAGGAATCCTCCAGGGCCTGGCGCCTCCTGGAACTATTCCTTAACAAACGCCTCCACCGTATAGCAAGGATGCGCGATGAGGATGCAAGGGCCTAGGAGGCCCAGTTTGAAGCTTTTCGAGCGGGGCGCGGCCAACGAAAGTGGCCAAGGCTGGACCGAGGAGGCGAGGACGCAAGGGTACCCTTGGGAAGGTTGCCCATCCTTACTATACTGGTTGACTGTACCACCCGCCCGAGAGTTGGAAGCGCATGGCCGCGGCCACGGGCTGGGACGGGCCGAAGAGCAAGGATGCAGGGGCACCCTTGGAAAGCCAGCGCTCGCCCCTTGCGATCTATGATCCCGTGGACTGTACGCAATTTTTCCGCGTCTGAACGCCCCCCGCCTCCTCGTGTCCTCCGCGGCCGTCCGTCTGTCTTGCTCCCCCTCGTGCACGCCGGCCAATTCGCGCACCGTTGGCCCAGAGCGCCGCTCGCTGGTGCAGTTCTGCCTCGCCGCCGGCGAAAAATCCCACCAGCCCTCTGGGCTTAGGTGGTATAACGCGTTTTTGCTTCTCTCTTCCACTGAAACCCCTCCCCCTACCCCCTCCCCTGGGCCAGGAAGGGGGGGGGGTACCGAGGCGTTAGAACGTCCAAGATGGCCCAAGGTTGCTCCAAGAGGGCTTCGAAGTCGCAAGATGGCCTCCAAGATGACCCATGCTACTTCAAGATGGGTCAAGATAGCCTCCGACATCCGCTCAAGAGGCCCCAAGACAGCCCAAAGATGGATCCACGTGCCCTTCGAGCCCTCCACGGCGCCCTCCAAGATGCCAAAACCGTTCAAAAGCCTTGGGAACATCAATGTTTTTGGCATTATCGCCTTTTCGCTTCCGATGGGCTTTGGAAGCCTCAAGATGGCCCCAAGATGGCCCAAAAGAGTCCCCAGAGGGGCCCCAAGAAGGCCGAAGACGGCCCCAAGATCGCCGAAGAGGCGCCCAAGAGGGCCCCAAGATGCCGTTTGAGAGCCTCCGAAGGGGGGGCCCGAATTTCTCCCACCCCTCTTTTTGAGCCATGGGGCCCAAGATGGCCCCAAGAGGCCTCCCAGCCTCTCCCAAAGACCCCCCACCCCGCCCTTTTTGGCCCAACGTGGCTCCAAGAGAGCCCCAGATAGCCCAAGATGGCCTTCAGAATGGTCTAAGACAGCCAAGCATGGCTCAAAATAGCTTCCGACCGCCCTCCAAGAGGCCTCAAGGCAGCCTCAAGATGGCACAAGATAGCCGAGCATGGCTCAATATAGCCTCCGACAGCCTCTAGCCGAGCATGGCTCAAGATAGCCTCCAAGAGGCCTCAAGAAAACTGGCAATCAATTATGGATACTTTTTCGGTCGCGTCCGCGAGCGAAGGCGCGGGCGGAGTCAGAAGCGCTACGGGTCACGACAGCGGCCTAGTTAGCAGCTAAACACAAGTATGGCTACTTTTTTTGTTGGCGGTTCCCTGGCGAAGGTCGAGAAGCGGGGCATCGAACGGGGCACGAAACCAAGATAATTGGCCGAAACGCGCATGCACATGCAAGGGACAAAATGACCCAAATTAAACGCCGAAGTCCGGCGCCGACATCCTGGCGGGCGGGGGCGCCACGGCGCAGCGAGC